>JAPYZA010003580.1:0-30637 GCA_030522685.1 Eupelmus azureus | reverse complement strand
AAATTTACCCAAGTGACTTAAAAAACGCTTGAATTTGAAGGGCTTCTTCGTGGCGGTGCTCTACTGTTTCCTGAACGGCGAAGTCCGCGCCGAGCTGTCCCGCGCGATGCAGCTACGCAAGTGGCCGCGCCTACCTCGCTTCTGCCGAGCCAGACCATCGACGCACTCGGGCAGCACCTGCAGCTGCAACACGACGACGGGTAAGCCGCAACAGGCCCAGCACAAGTACGACAGCTGCTGCTGGCCCTGCTGCGGCAGGCTGCTGGCTGACTACAAGCACTCGAGCTCCAGACATCACCGGTCCACCCACTCGATGGCGAGTACCCAAGGTGTCACGTCGATTCCCCTTATTTTTTAATCCTAGAGCTCTTGTGGATGTGTCAAGGCTGCGCGCTCGCACTGGATGCTGTCTGTCGGATAACGAGCAGTTGCTTGTACTAAAAATCAAAGCTGCCTTTTTTATTGCTAGTAAGAGTTTTGAATGGCTCGCCAAGAGTCGTTTCGCTTTGACATTCGGAGATTCTTGTCTCTAGTCGTTTGTAGTAAAATATTTTTTATTTTTTGCTACATGGTTGTACTGAAAATTGGCGTATTTTTTGTTTGGAGTATCCAAATCATCATGGATTCGTTAATTATTAAAACTATAATAACAAAATATCCGGCAGACAGTATCTTAGTAGTTAAGGATTTAATTAAAGGCTAAGGTAACATACAGCTTTTCACTTCACTAAGCTTTTCATTACTAAACAATCATTTTTTCATTTTTTTAGTTGCACATTAAAAAGTAGCCTAAATTTTATCATGCACTCTACTTATTGAGTAAAAAATAAAACAAATATCATTCAACAGTATTCTTAGGTTCAAATCAAAAACATTATACATAACATTTTTATCACGTGCTTTATTGCTATTTTTTAAATGTTTTCTTATAATGCTCTTAAATTAGTATTCTACGATATTCATACCCTTTGTACATAGCTATGTGTCTCAAATAATTATGTAGCACAAATTCTCGCTTATTAATACAAAAAGCACATTTATTCGTTCAAGTACAGTGCTCGTCAATAGCATTCTTAACTTTTCTAAAATTCATTAAAATATATTATAGTACACATCATTTTATAGATTTTGGAACAAACTTTCTAATATATACTATAACCAAATTATTCTCCAATCTTAATTAAAAAGTTTATTCAAGTTTTAAAGAAAGAAAATTTTTTTCATCGCTACTAAGAGGCACTGTACTGAAACAATCATTTATTGCCGAGATAAGCAGCCACAACTTCCCCCGCTCAAAAAACGATTCCGAATCACCAAGCACACTTTTATCTTGAAAAAAAGCACCCCGAAAAGCACTGGAAGCTAGTCTCGGATTTCACGCATATCGGATTACCCCGCGCGAGTAACCCAATAACCCGGCACGCTCCGCTAATCCGGAAGCTCGCTCGCTCTCCCCTACTGCAAAAGCGCTTCTTCGCTCTGTATATTTCACTCCCTCACTCTTCCTTTCACTCTGTCTCTTTCTCGGCGCGTATAGATATTGGCATCAATACGCGGGGCGGCAGTCTAGCCAGCAGTCGTGGCTACCTGGAGGTCGCCGGCTGCAGCCCAGCCTCGACGGCCGGTCAGCCAGTCCAGCAGCATCCGCCCACCAACCATCTGAGCTCGCCGCTCTGCAAGAACATGGACCAGAGCCTGCTGTCGTTCTGCTCGAATGTGAGTGCTGAGATTTGATTTTGAGACTCTTGTTACGATCGTGGGAGAAAGCTCGATCCTCAGATGAGCTTCGGAGAGGAAAGGGCGTAAATCATCGAGAATCTCGCGGATGTCGCCGAGATTTACGGCTACTTTCGAACTTTCAAGTTATTTCGAACTGTAGTTAAGATGCCCTCGCGTTTTGTCAACTTTGGCAATTTTAAAAATTGCCATGTTATTCTGAGCTTCGGGGAAATTGAAAATACGCCATATTGACCGCGTTTTGAACCTGCTTGATAAAAAGTCTGATTTCGACTTTTGGAACGATTAAAGTTAAACTTAAAACTATGACCCGGTTATGCAAGTTTTATAGCTCTAGGAAACAATCACTAATATCTATAGGTACTTATACAACTCGATTTAAAGATTAAACTCTTATATGTTGGAAAATAAATGATAAGGATTCTTAAATCGGCGTGAAATTAGATACAAGAGCGTTGCAAGACACCTTGCGTTGAATTAACTTCGATCGATCTTGTTTTAACTCGCTAGAGACATAATTTTTTTTTTTTTTTAAATTAAAGCTCTTCCTCCGGATTAAATGTATTTTGTGCCTTGAGCGTCCTTCTTTAATTTGAAAAGAATGAAAGTACTTCGTTTAATTTGCGTTTGTAACTTACATAATAAGGCGTGTTTAAGTCTAACAAGAAATTTAGCTAAAGGTATTAATAATCATAAAATTCTAACTTGATGGAAAAGAAGAAGAATTCATTTAATTAAGAAATCAAAAAATCCTTTACATTATAACAATTACTTAAGATCAAATTAGCTTAATTAAAATTTTAGCTCATTTTCTTTTTAGGAAGCTTTAGTAAATAAACACAAGTTATATATCAGGTTTTGATGTTTCTTCTGATTATTTTTAGATCAACAGATAGATATTGATACCTGGTGCTTATTATATAATTACAAATGTTTAAATAGATCTAATCATACAGTTCAAGGCTGTTTCACGAAAGAGTGTGATTGATTAAGCTCTGATTATTATCTTTAAAAAGTTCCTCATTACAATCTATGTTTGCGAAAATTTAATTAAAATAACAACGAATAGCCTAATCACTTTGCGAATGAATTTTTTTTTTACGTTTACGTAGCACATTTTTTCATTTCATTCATAATTTAAAGTGTACTCAGACCTCTCTTAGCTGCCGCGTTAATAGGAAATACAAACGTAGCGTAGCCCCACGTCGTCTTTATTTGTAAAATAAACAGAGTCCAGTATTTTCAGAAATGACAAAATCACGTGCAGTTCTATTTATGGAAGACAGTCTAACGTTTATTTAAGATTATCTCAGTTTTTCATCCACTACAAATTTGTTTACTATAAAAAGATTTGTAATTATGTTTGACTGCAAATAGTAAAACTACTTACATTTGTGTTTTTTTAATCGGATTCCTATTAAAGTAAATGTTTTGGTGATTTTATACTAAGAAATAAATTTAAATTTACAATAAAAAAACCGTTCTTGCAGCAAATAAAATCGAATAAGTATATGTATATTCAAATTTTGTAAAAATATATCTGTCTTATAATTAAAGACAATACTACTGAAAATTTTGTAAATACTTTCAATCTACAATTTTATCCTATTTTCATACCTTAGCATCACGAAATACTGTTTTATTCTGTTTATGTAAAGGGAGTGAGGTAGTGCTTTCTCTGTCTGGGGAACTGAATGGCTGTGTGCTTAACATACATATATGGTGTTACGTAGCAATCCATACAGCACGCAATTATTTTGTTCTCTTGATAGAAAAAGTATGTACTTTTTTACTCTCTTTACATAGACGGAGAAAATAGTATTTTGCACTCAGAGTATGAGACAAAAAATTATTTTAATCTGACGAGCTTTCAACACCTTCAATTTTTTTAAGATCTTTTTTTATCAGCGCCAACTTTTTGCAGATGTCGGAGCTAGAAGCCTGCACGGCGCCGGGCGGCTTCGCCAGCAACGAAAAGTGCGAGCACCGCAACAGCCAGCGCTCCGATCACGGCTGGAGCGACTCGGAATGCTGCCATTTGGCCTACGAACTACATCACCTGCACCGCCAGGGCGATCCATGAAGAACACTTCTGGTCCTGCGCAAGTGGGGCGAAACCATAGAGTTCTCTCTCGACGAGGACGACGAAAGCACCTGATAAGCCCAGTGCAAATTTGAAAATGGAAAAGAGCGAAGCTTTTTGCGTACTAAGAGAGGGAAAGGGCAAATTTATACTGTACTTTTGTGGCTTTTCATGTACGAATTTTCATGGCTTTTATAGACTTAAGGGGGTACGTTGAACTGACAGACTGTTTTACCGACTGAGCATTGGATAAGCAAACTCAACGAGGGATATATTTTGATTTGCCTTCAATTGTAGTTGTATCTTCAGTGAAATCGGTAGTGAGATCTACTAGTTTTCAGAGAAAATTTAATATTTTTCTCGAAATGTTTTTCAAAATTTTATGATATTTAACAAATTTTCTTTTAACAACTATTTAAACTGTTTTTTGGGTCAGACTCTCGTATCTTCCGAGCTAGAGTATTTTATATAAAAGTATGAATTTAAAAAAATTCTTGTAAAAGTTTCAATAACATATTTTTTATAAAACTTGCGATATAAAAGATAACTTATACATACTATCCATGTGATTATTTCATCAAATGTATTTATTTCTATCTCACGTGAATCATATTACATGCGCCAACTTCGCAAAGCGTTGTTGTAAATTCTTATATATGTATATATCACAATGGACACTGTGAGAGGATCGTTTATTGTATACAAAATATGCACGGTATGAGGTACACTTCCAGTATCTACTTTATACGTGAAAATGTGTTTGTGTTCGCTGGTGATGCGTTTTTATCGTATGTAAGTGCAGTGTATGTTCTTGTCGTCGAAAACAGTCTTACTACAAACTGAATTTTGACTCAAGAGATTTATGATCAATTGTCTATCGATTATCGGTAAAAAAGAATAGTGAGAATAGAATGGATATCATTTTATAGGACTTTTTCACTTGCCAGTGTCTGATTTATCGATTTTGATTAAGATTGTCTGATTTATTTATTTTACTTATTAGTACACTAATTTTTAAATATTACAACCAGATATATTATGAATGTATAATTTGACAAATAACTTATCCGACTTTGACTGAGTTGTAATATTTAGAAATTAAAATAGATGATATTATTACATTTTATTATTTGTAAAATCTGCTGCTGCCCTCCATCTAAAATTCAATTATGAAATTGCAAAATAATAGTTAAAGTTTTATTAGAAATTTTGTAAAAAAAAAAATGACTATTTTTCAGGTTATAAAATAACAAGTTTTAATGAAAAATATATGATAATTTCTTGTAAGGTAGTTTAGATCTGTAAAGTATTTACTTTATGTGATCTTTATAAGTATGTACTTTAAAGCATTGAAAAATAAAAATTTTTATCAATTAAGTATATAGTTTATCTTGCTAACTAACTGTAAGTACATAAAATAAACGTAGATCCTTTTGGCCTATAAATATTTGATATTAATGAAAGACTTATGTATATTTTACATTACTTTTTAAATGTCACCTTAGTTTTTTATATGTATCTCCAGTTTAATACATTGCTAAACTTTATTTTTCTTAATGTTTTAAATATTGCCAAAAGTACTTTTGAAAGATGTAAAAGTGTTTATATTTATTATTATTCAAAGACCAAATAAAACCAATTATGTTAGGGCTATCCGATATCCCGTAAATTTATATATCTTATGTATTATACTTATTAATATAACAAAGTTTGAATTCATGTTGAAAGATCAAAAAAATTTTTTAGATTAAATTTATTTTGTTTCGTTATTATTCAATAATTATTAAAATTATTTATAAATTAGCGATTTACAGAGTGCCAATAATAGTTTTTAAAGGGTCAGAGACTACACCAATTATTGTATGGCTAATTACAATTTTTTAAATTGGTCTTGCAATCACACCTGTAAACACGAAATTGTAAATTTAACTAAATATTGGTATATTGAATTTAATTTTTATGTAGTATCTAATTTTCATTCAAGTGTGTAATATTCAATTCAATGTTCTTCTAAAATGTGTTTTATTCAAAGGTCTTTATGTTAAAGTGTACAAAATTAATTTTAACATACAATCAATTATTTGTCATAAGATTTTGATGTAATTTATTATTAACTAACGAATTCTGTTAAATATAACATAAGCGAATGTATAGTGCGAGTACAAATTTTATTGACAGATTGGAATAAAATAAATTATTGAAAGTTACTATTAATAAGTCACAATTTTACAATAATTTTAAAATAGTGATTTACATTTCTTCTATTTAAGTAACATAAATTTTATTGTAAATAAGATTGTAAGATCAATTTAATAATTTAACAAAAATAAATGAGCTTATTTTATTTTATGAAATTCAAAAAATGCCAAAAGCATTTTATCTATCAAGCTCTCTATATGTATTGATTGTGCAAAATTAAATTATAAGCAGCATATATGTTTAAATAATGTATGTTTAATATGGTCGAATTAAATGAAATTTATATACCTACAAAAGATTTATCTTTTCCCTTTTGTACTTGTCACCCTAAATATTTGAAAACATTTTTTGTATAAATACAACTTGCCTTTGAAGTTTCTTATTTGTTTTTTAGATGACTAGTGCATTTTTAATAATGAACTTTGTTGGGTATATTTACAAGATCCTTATTTCTTATTTAATAAGAATTCTAAACTACTTACAATAAAAAATATAAATAATGTAAATTATTAACTACGATGTCTGAGTTAATCCTTTAAGATTAAATGATGGCAACCAATCTTCATTTTGAAGCTTATCATATTTAGCTTTGTTTATCAAAACACTTGAAATTATTTTGTCAGCATCATGTGTTTGACCATAATAATCAACAAAACCACCATCAGGATCAACCAAATAAATTATAATTGTATGATCCACCTAAAAAACATTTATCGTGTTTAATATTCTTTTAGTTTATGAACATTTGGAACTAGATCAGAAATACTTACAATGTAATCATTGTCTTGATCCGCGGGACCTTGACTAAAATACACTCTGTAAGACTTACAAGCCTGTGCAATTTGTTCAATAGCACCAGTCAGCCCAATAATTTTATCTGAGAATTCTTTAACATATTTTCCTACTGCAGCAGGAGAATCTCTAATTGGATCAACAGTTATAAAAATTGGTTGAACTTTTAAATTATGATCCTTTTCTGCAAAAAGAAAATCAAAATGGTAATTTATAAAGACGAAAAAGAAATTAAGTTCCTTTTTGTAGATTATAACAAACTTTATTTCTTTTAAATTCAACCAAAATTTAAATTGCTTGTTCTCATTAATTATTACTTCAAGATAAAATAAATAAATATTTTAAATTACGTACCAAGTTTATCAACCACAGCTGATAACTTTTCAAGTTCATCTGGACATACATCTGGACAATGAGTAAAACCAAAGTAAATCATTACCCACTTGCCAAGGAAATCATCTGATTTAACTGTTTTTCCTTCAGGGTCAATAAGCTCAAATTTTCCTCCTATAGCAGCTTTACCAATTTGTCTTTTACGCTCTTTAGCAAGTTTGATATCCTTTTGTTCTTTTAAATAATACATATAGACTAGGAGGCCTGCACCTATAACAGCTGAAACTCCAACAGTAATCCAGTTGATTGGAGATTTTGTGACTTTGTTTGTGTGAGATTTTCCAAATTTCTGACATAATCGTACATTTGTACTAATACTCCGATTATGAAACTAGAATGAAAAAGTATATAAATAAAGTTTATTTATTGTATAGAAGATTGTTGTTCGTATTAGTAGTATGTATTTTAAGTAGGAGTGGAGGTTTAAGGGGAGCAGTTAAATCTCCTGAAACGTTGACTTAATAAAGATTACTTGAGATAACAACCTAGCAACATCATTTGTTCGTTAAAGATCAAAAAAACTTCCACTCCTACTTAAAGTTTATTTATGACTATTTCAAAGGATGATTATTTATTTTTATAGAAATAGCTTAGGTAGAAAGCAATATAATTAAATAATAATGAGTACTAAAGAATAACTGCAAGAACAAAGTTTCAAAGAAAAAGCACAGTATAATACTGGGGAGGTCAATTTAATGTAAAAATCGAAATGCCATCCAATGTTGTTAAAAGCGTGAGATCGTAACTAATTGATATTACTACCTTTGCAGAGACCTGGAGAGGAGCGATCCTCGTGCACCTCGGCACGATGACAAGTGAGCGCAGCAGGAGGCTCGACATTTTCAACATCAGTTTTTATTTATAAGATATAAACGTATCACAAATTCTTTTCTCCAGAGCTTAATCCTCCTTTGGAGGTTAGGTAGCGCAGCTAAAACCGGCGGTCAGCAAAGTAACTAATCGACTATTATTTTTCACTAGTCAATCGAGTTATCAGCGTTCTTTTGCACACACTTTGCCGATCATTGTCAGAGAAATTAAGTAAATCGCTCAGTCCTGTTTAATTTTATTGTTACACCGCGCATGTGACTATCGTAGCCTGTGGGCCGCTGAGTCGCTGACTTGCGTGTGAAGGCGCAACCCAACACTGCCTATATACGCTGCAGGATACTTGTGTAAGCGTTTGTCGCGCTTGCGCGGCTCTTCCAAAGTCCGCCTTCTGATTTTAATGTGTGGATATGTAATTGCGGAAAGTGAGAAAATTGGCTGTTTGGTGGTGTGAGAATTATTTCAGCGCAGGTTAGATGGCTTCGATTTTGGATCGTTCTTACATAGGTATACATTAGATGTCTCGCTTGTTTATTGTGTCGCACTTGAGTTTAAATTAATTATGATAGTTTTTGCAGGACCGTACTTGCAGGACTGGCTAAAATACATTCGGGAAAGCGACTTACATGAGCAACAGGTGATCGAAAGCGGCAATGAATTCCGGATACCTTACTCAGGTATTGCCCTATATTTATGTATATGTATACCTATATAGTATAAACAGTTTCTGTGAAGACAAAATACGCACTAGTTTCGAATAGCTCATTTTTTCCTTCAGCGAAGTAGGTATAAATCTTTTCATAAAATTTTTTATGATAAATACACAATAAGGAATAAAAAGGATCAATGAGCTTATTTCTTATCTTATGAAATAATAATCAATGTTATTACCTTGTGCGCTTATTCATTGTTTTAAGTTTAAGCCTACTACTTGCGGTTGGACCTAAGTTTTGTACTTATATATAATTAATGTACGAGAACTAAGAAATTGGTGTGTAATGGTAAATACGTTAGAAGATTGCACTAATTGAAGAGCTGCGGCATTTAAACAGTTCTAGAAGTTCGCGGCGCATAAAAAGTATAACGCGGTTCTTATTCCGAACTCGCGCTTGAAAGCAAGAGCTTTCCCGCAAACACTCGCATATAAATCGATCTTATTATTCTGTTCATATTTTGACTATTAATAATTAATATTTCTGAGCTTTCCTACAGTCTGCATTTTACATTATATAAATCTACTTTTCCCATTTTCCAGAAATTCACGTAATTTTAATGCTTAAACATGCGGTCGATGTCAGTGTTGGAATTAATAGAAATTTAATTCTTAGTTGCTAATTCATTATATAATTTATTAAATGCCATAATATAATCATGCTCATAACTTTAAAATGTTATATTACTCTTTTCTCTTGCTGCAAACTAGTAAAACACAAGTTGCTCGAAAAACTTGGAAACTAGATCAGGACTCGACTCTCCTGTAGAACGAAACGTTTAGATAACGTTATTACATCGTTTAAATATTTTAATATTTTTGAAAGCATACTTTATTGTACTATCGCTTTATTATTTGATTCTAGTATAATTCTAATTTCCAGGCAGAAATCTATAAATTTTTTCGGCTCTTTCAAATCCAATATAGCATTTACTACCACAACAGCTTATTATTGTAAAAAATTTTTTATGAACGACATGACGACATGAAAAAGCCGAAAGCATTTATAGAATTTGGCTCTAAGATAACCACTTGTATTGAAATTTGTATAGCCAAGATAAGAAAAAAAAATTTTTATTTAGATGATAGTCGACTTATTGAGAAAGCTTGGAAAGATTGTTCAATAAAGAACGCATATATATTCACTGACTATTGTTTATTATATTAAATATGTTATTTCCTGTAAATCTATCAATTTTTCATAAACAATTAATGAATAATTTAGTTTGTATGGAAAAACATAGGATTGCATAAAATTAACAAAATTAACGATGTGGCAAACGCCTCGAGCTAATTTACTTGATATGTACTAAATCTAAAAGAGTGAAAAATCACTTATATTATGTTAATATGCTTCCACTTATCATATCATATAAGTGAAAGATAGTATGTTTATGTATATAACATAGATTATAAGTAACGTTTCACTCTTTCAGATTTAAGTAGATAGACACTATATATGATAAAAATAATTTCATTCACTTTCTTCCCACATATCGAAAAAAGTCTTTTCGCAAGCTGCAACACAGCGAGGTATCAATAACCGGGTCCGGAACACTTTGCTATTTTTGCTGCCCACACGCTACCTTTATACTCCTTTATTTATTTATATATACGGTACACGTTTCGCGCAATAATTTCATTAAAGAGAAGAGACATGCGTACAGCGTGCGTGCAAAAAACAATTTTAACTCCCAATATCGATTCGCTGCGAAGCTCCGGCGAATTATTAGCCTCGCGCAGCAATAGCTACGTTTCTTTTTTCCCGTTTTTACAATGTTACAACCTTTTTTAAAATTTGTCCCTTTCTTTTTATCATGTTCATTTTTCCTTTCTTTTATTTAGCCACGAAAAAAATTATATTTTCCGTGTCTTTGGTATAATGGGAATGAATTCAGTATTTTCAAATAAACATACTACTTGCGGAAACGCTCTTTATTGATGTACGCTTTATTCATATGTGCATGCATCCACATAAAATTTTGTAATCGCGCGTTTTGACGTAGTCTGCGACAAAAGTGAATCTCAAACTCGATGTTGGTAGGTGGTATATCGAGAACGACGCACAACATTTCGGCAAAACCTACTATTTTCTCGTTATTTACAGTGTGAAAGAATATTTTTTTAATTTCATGTTCCCGGGACAGTTTTAGACTTTTTTACTCTATCACCTGTAAAAGTATAATTACTGATGCATTAAGTTCCTATTTTCATACTAAATTATTATAAATCAACTTAAACAGGATGGTCTCAATTTTTTTTTAATTCGATGAATAGCATAAGTACTAATGAGAATAAAAAATTTTATAAGTACTAAAGATTCTTCTAAAGTAATCAGATTTATTTAAAAAGTTAGTAATGCAAATTTATTCAATTATTTTATTAAATTCTTGTTATTGAAATTATAAATAGTTATTTTAAGAGACAGTCCAAATTTCCAATAAAAAATTAGCTTTAAAACAATCTATCGGAGCGCAGCATCCGAAAGAAAAAATACAAACAATCTCTTTTAATCGTTACAGGAATCCAGCTGGAGATGATCCAGGTGATCTTCGCAATAGCCGAGCGCTTCGGGGTCGAGCCGCACGCCAAGTACCTGGCGGTCCACCTCCTCGACCGCTACTTGGGCTATCTTTTCTACGAGCTCGTAACGAGCTGCTGCGCCGCTGCAGGTGGCGAACTCTCAGAGTCCGCGATACGCCAGGTGCGCGAGAAGATGGCAGGACAAATAAAGCTGCTTCTAGCCTCCTGCTTACAGATCGCCAGCAAGGTGGAACTCTACAAGACTGGCCTTGGTATATCGCAGGTAAACACGTATCATTTTTTCTATGATGCACGTAATGAAAAAAAACTATAATAATGTATAGGAATTTTGCCAGCAGGTCCAGGACATTCTGCAGCTGATCGAGCCAGACGCCGCCTACAGCAAGACCACCATCTCCAACTGCGAGATCCGCATCCTGCGCAGCCTCGAATTCCGGCTACCCCTAGGCCTACCCGTGCACGCGCTCGAGCTTTTTCTAGCTTACGCGGAGCTAACCGAGGTACCAGAGCTGCGCGAGACCTGCTTCCACCTGCTGGACATCGCCTACCTGCGCCACGAGGATCTGTTCGAGCAGCTGCACCTGCTGGCGCGCGGCCGAAGCTACGACAAGAGCCGCTACGATTGCCGGCAATTCATGGCTCTGGAGTCGCACGCTGGCTTTTTAGCGGCGGCGGTGCTGGTCTGCTCCAACTTTTTTTTTCGCCTCAAGAAGAGGCTGCTGGAGACGTTGCCCGCTAAGCTGGCTAAGCTTCTCGATATGAATGCGATTGATTTGAGCGTCATGGCTAATATATTGTTTACTTACGCTATCGACGAGGAGGATTTCAAGGCGATGCAAGCCAGGAGTAGCGGGGATGATTGAGCTAATTATTATTTAAATATGCCTTACGAATAGGATAAGGCAGGCTACAATCAAAGTTTCATTGAAAAATTTCGTTTCATTGTCATTTGTTATAAGAGGCTACTACTGCAGTTGGATTCTGCTTTTCGAGGCCTCATTATTTTGTAAAGCTCAGGTCCTTATCCAACTTTAGAGTAAATTTTATCTTTCTCATTACTATTAATCTAGCCATTTTTTAAGACAAACAATTATCATTCGATTTAAATATCTTATTATCACTAATCAATGATTCATTCGAATTGGTTTTTATTTTTTTTTCTATTACGATGTTATTAAAATATTTAAAGAAAGTTTGTTGAAAAACCTGCTTATATCAAAGATTGATATATTTACTTAAAATGTTAAAGATAAAAATACTTAAGTACTTTTTATATGAAAGTAAGATGAGAATTATA
The DNA here is from genome assembly GCA_030522685.1 of Eupelmus azureus. Lineage (NCBI taxonomy): Eukaryota > Metazoa > Arthropoda > Insecta > Hymenoptera > Eupelmidae > Eupelmus > Eupelmus azureus. Next base: position 18,052 of record JAPYZA010003580.1, on the reverse strand, counting down.
TTCTCTTTATTACCTTGAAATAATTAAAAGGTATAAAAACATGTCAAAAAACTATTTGGCTTCTTCTTAAAAATATATGTTAAAAATGTTAAAAATGTACAATTTTCTAAGATAAGAAATACATATGTTTTATTTCTTGATCAATAGTTAATATTTTAAACATAATATTTAATAACATTGTACTAGATGAATAATTTAGTTTTCATTTTATCTTTTACAATAAATTACAGTTCAACGATTTAAGCATGGTGTTTGAATCTATTTAAACAGAAAGGAAAGCTGATTTTGTTACGGTATAATTCATTCTAATCGATTTTTTAGACCTCATTCAGAAAATTTAAGCAAAAAACTAAAATTCGCAAATCTTCAAAGCAACTTATATTCATTAAGGAAATTAACCATCGCTAGTGAAAGATTTGTAACGGCGACAAAGGCTGCTGTGTAAGAGACCGAGACGAAAGTCTGAACTCCACGTAGCTATACAGGCGCGCTGAGTAAGTGCAAAAAAGCAGCGGCGCGCTTACGATTGCCTGGATTCGATTGACTGCAGCACGACGCCGTAAACGTAATGAGAGGGGAAAATGACGAATTGCAGCGCGCGAATGAAGCATGAAAAAGGAAAACCTACTTTCTCGCGGCATCATCCGCAAAAAACTGCTGCGTCGAGCAGCTGCCACAGAGAAAGTTTGCCGCGTGCTGGTTGAAATTTTCGGCGCAATTGCCGTGTTTGGTATGATTTTTCAATATCGTTACGTGGTTTAAAGTGCTCTGATTAAGTGAAAGTTGTAATTTCATTTGGCCAATTATAATTCTGGTTTTTGATTTTGCTTCAAAGGTGGTTCGCCTGACACACATAGATATGTACACACACAAACATACATGTAATAAGATGATATTATATAAATTCAGAAAGATTATTTGGCTCTTTTATATTTATTTATACACGATATGGTAAATGTATCAAATTTTTCACACGTATCGCAGTAGTCTCATTAACCTTTTGGTACAGCTTCTATTATCCTTTAGTACATAAGGTATAATAGAGAAATACGTCATGCTCGGCTACTGGAGAAATGTAATTTACTAAATCGAAAGAAAAATTGTTATAAAATTTTGCAATTTCTAGTCAATTTTACAAAATTTATTCAATTTCTTTTTTTATTTCACTGTAAAAAAAAAGAATAATATTTTTCTAAGTAGTAAGAAAAAAGAATGAATATTTAATATTGTATGAAGTGATTATTCATAGAAATTTGAGTCACGCGAACATGCACTTAGTTTATAAGAAAACAGTCTCACAAAGGATTAAAAGTGAAATCCATATTTTAATATGCGTTAATAAAAGTGTTTTTCTTTCTTATAATTTGCTAATGATAAATTATATTTAAAGATGGGTAATAAATCCCGCTGTAAAGTACACTTACAAATTTATAACTTATAAAGCAATAATAATTAGAAATTGTATTGATATACAGCTCTGAAGTGAAAACATCTAAATTTTTGGAGTAATTTAAGATAACTTAAAGTGTTTTTTACATACCAGAGTCAAAAATCAATTTTGAGCAATTTTTTCTGTGGCAATTAAATCCACCAGATAGTAATTAAAAAGCCATTTTAATGAATAAGCCACAATAACAAGTAACATTTCAATCTCCAAATTAGAACTATTTTAGGTATCCGATGGCAGCAGAGCAGTAGTGAGTAGAAATTAAAGAAGCCACGCTTCAGGCACAAAAGAGATAAACTCGACGAGGCCGGACGAGAGAGAATAGCCTTGATGACTGCCGGTTGAGAGAGGAATTTTTTTAAAATTCTGCTTACATAGGTAGTATGGCTCTGCAGGCTGCACGCGTGCGGGAGGGGCAGGAGGGGAATAGGAAAAGGCGCGCGTGCGTGTGAAAATCGCTTGAATGGAGGAGCGCGCCGAGTAATAGTTACAGGCCGAGCGACGAGGTGGGAGAGAATGAGCGAGTAGCGTAAAGTAGTGCTTACACTATAGCTGAAAGAATGCTTAATTTTATTGTCAATTGTTCTAGTTAATATATTTTAGCTATAATGTTGTTGCAGGTGTCTCGAGACGACATGCGAATTGTCTATCGTAGCTCAATTGTGGATGTGCTTTTTCGTCGATCAAATCATGCGCACGATAATCCGCTTTAATTAGCTTGGGAATGCAGCATTCTTTGAGCAAATGTGTGCCCGCGATGCCTTGTAAAATTGCTGTACAAATGTAGGCGAGTTGCGTAATTATCCTTTCCATAATTTGCGCATTCCGCGATTTTTAATCAGGCCGATGACTTTGCAGTGTCAAAAAAGTTCAGGCACCTGTTGATCTTTTGATCTTTTGTAATGGTAACATTATTCTTCGAGGCGTTTGCAAAATCGTTATTTTTCAACATTTTGTAACTTTTAAGAAAATAATTTTTTATGGATCTTTTTATGGATGCTTTATGGTAAAGTTAATAAAATAAAATTTCATAATTATTATTAAGTATATATGCATCTTGTATGATTAGGCAGAGCTATATAGGGACAAATTTAAAAGCCCTTTAAAATGACTTTTGAAAAGAAAATAATAAAGATTTGCAGGCTGACCTTTGTCAAGTAAACAAATCACCCAAGCTAATTATCAGCAATATTTTCTTTCTCACCGCCGAGCAGCAAGTGAAATCAAACTCGATCTCGGTGGGCAATTAATATATAACTATCTACTGAAACGTGATTACTTTCTATTTTTAATTATCACAAAAGAGATGCCGTTTGTGCGCTTTGCGTGTTTTTGCAAATGAATCGTGACTTTAACTGTATTTTTTATACCTCCAATATTTTTACGTGTTTCGATCAATGTACAAGATTCATTAATTTATAAATGAGATTTTGTAAACATATACAAGTTTCATTTTTGATAGATCAATTATCAAGAAAGCGCAATGACTCAGAGAACTATAAAATAATGAAATAAGTGAACAATTATTCAAATAAAAAAGCACATCTCTAAGTATCTATATTGAAAGTAAAAAAGAAGAACCTCCTTAGTCTCCAGATGAGCTCGCACTAAGTATAAGTAAGTATGTTCACCCGAGTCGCATGAATAAAGAGGCGCGCGAAAAAAGGGGGCCCAAAGCACCCGCACGAGATTAGCAGTCCCATGCGTGTAAAAGCCAGCCAACAAGATAAATCGAGCAGCAGAAAATAAAGCGAAAGGAAGCTGACTGACTCGTTTTTTATTTTTTTATTTTTAAGAAACTACTTGCTGCAACATAAGCAGTGGCTGAGCAGCAGCGGCAGCGGCGGCGCGGATGGCACGCACGGGCGCACCACTACACTCGCGACTTTGGGCGGCGGCGGCGGCGGCGGCAGCAGCCTGCCAGTGCCAGTCTTCCTGCAGTGCGCGCGCTGGAATGTAAACAAGCCGAGCGTCGCTCGCTCGCCTCCTCCGCGAGGATCGCGCCCCCGCCAGCTCCTGGACTCGCTGCGCATACAGACTCGACACAGCTGCTTCTCTCTCCCTCCTCTTGCTTCCTCTCTTCTTTCTTCGGCCGTTCTGCAACTTGGCCTTTTCGAAACGGGAATTAAAGGGACATGGCCAAGTCCGTGCTGGGCTCGGATACGATGCCCAAGGCTGGCCGCGTCAACGAAGGTAACGCACGCATATACGCATACGGATTGCACTATACAGAGCGCTCTCGCGCTTCTTTTTTTCCACTATATAGCTCTATAACACGCGCGAGTATTGAGCGCTGCCTGGAATTTGAACGTTGATTCATTCGCTCTCCTTCTCTCTCTATAGGGCTTCGGCAAAGTAGCCTTCATACTTTTTACATATCGTTCTTATTAATTCCTAAGGCGGGCTTCTCGATGACTGTATATTTGGCTGAGAGCTGCTGGAAAGACTTCGCGAGCTGATCGCTGATCGCATAGGCTGACCGTAGTGTGCGCCTACCTTCGATCCAGCAGGATTTACATGCCTTTTTACTTTTCACACATTTTTTCTTTTCTACCTTTTTTACGTTTTTCTCATGGCTGGCGTCTTTGAATTTAATAACGGTTTTTCGAAATATAATGACACTTGTTGTTCAACTACTAAGTGATTTTGCATATTTTCTAAATTTTATATCATTTTTTTTTAAATACCAGGACTTCTAATTATGAAAACATCACTGTATTATTATTCTATGAAGTTATGCTCACATAATGCTCCAAACATTAAACTGACAAAGTGATTATTATAAAAATTTTCAAACTTTTTTTACTTTTTAAGATATTATTTGAGTTTTTTAATTGGAATTTTATAAACAAACAGTTTATATCCTTCTTAAGCTTGGATGCTATCTTGCGTTTATAGAGTTTATATTAAGTTTTATTAGTTTGCAAAAAGGATGTTAATAATAAAAAGTTTAAAATTTAGTCCTTTAGAAATTATAGTGTTAAATGTTTAGAAGAATAATAAATTTCTATTAATAATATTTCTGTTATAATTATATATTAACTTACTAAAATTAATTGTATATTGAAGATTATTAATTTTACACTTCTTTATCTTTTGTGTTATCTCTATTGTTCTTTCTTGTATTATTTTGTTTTGTTTTGTTTTGCTAATTATATGAATAATGCTCTTAAGTAATGATTCATTCTTGTGTACACAGTATGCAGGGAGTGGTTGGTACACGAGGACGGAGCATTGGCCTATCGTCTTCAAGATGAAGAGAGTGCGTATACTGACTTTCTTAAGCATTTAATAACAATTAAGGTTTAAAAAGTTTCAAATTTTTTATTTCTGTATACTGATTTTTAATAAAAATTTGTAGGATGATTAAACTTTCAATTGATTATAATTTATGTTATTCAGTAAAATAGTTCTTATTTAGTATCTAATATTAGTTTTATCTTTTACAGTTAAAGAACATTATACACACAATAAAGTTCGAAATGCCCAGGTCAGGGAAGACCTTCCCAAAGCTAAAGTTGAACAAGAACTGGAGGAGTTACGATATCAACATTATGTACAAGAACAGTTAGTATCATTATAATTTATGCAATATTTTTCTATTTCTGGATATGATGTACTTCAAAATCTGGCCTCAAAAGTTCTCACAAAATTCTTGACAGTATACTTTACAGCATAAGAAATATTACTATAAAAAAGAATATTGAAAATTGATGCTAACAATTAAATAGTTTTTATAGTTTTTGATAATCATTCAAAATTTTATAATGAAATTTTAATAAAAATAGATATTTCCTATGAGTATTAAAGAAAAACTAAGTCTGAGCTAATATTTATTTTTATTACTAAACAATAACTTTACTTAATACATTAACATTTTTTCCATACAGGGAAGAAAGAGATGCATTAATAGCTAGGCAAATTGCACTTTCACTTGAACGAGAGGAACGAATGAGAGAAAGAGAATTACGAGAGCAAATGAGATTGCAGCTTAGACTCGATGATGAGGCAGCAAGATTGGAAGCAGAGAGGGAAATAGAGAGACGTATACAAGAAGAAAAAGATCAGGTACACAAAATAATATACTTAAATAATTCAAAAAATAACTTAGTTGTCGAAATATTATCAAATAAAAATTCTGATGATTAACTCTAAAATAGTTGCTTTAAAATAATGTTTTATAACTAATTTTTTTTTTTGACAATTTTATTTAAAGTCACTGAAAGCAGTAAATTTTTAAAAAAAGTTATTTATTTCTATTGTAGCTCAAAAATTATCTCTGTTTATGTTTCATCGTTGCAAATTTGCTCTTTTAAAACAAAATTGCATTTCAATTATAGGAACTAGCAAAAAAACTGCAGGAAGAAGAAGAACTTGGAACGGATACCCAGGATGGCGCGGTTGTGGATGAACAGTTACTCTTAGATCACAAGATCGCCATGGAAGCTCAAGATGCCGAATTGGCGCGAATGTTACAGGACAAAGAGCGAGCTAAAGCAAAACGAGCAAGGGAACGAGCTAGACAGAAAAAGCTCGAGCGCCAACAACAGCAGCAGCATCAACAGTTGGAAGAAGTAGAGCAACTTTCAGCCAATAGTAGTTTAGAAAGGCCACACAGACCCGACAAATTGGATTTAAAACCAAGTTTACGTAAGTCCAAATTTGTATTATTTAAACTTGTTTTAAATTTATTTGTCAACAGTATTTATAAAAATTATTTTTTAATCTTTAGCTAAACCTCGTCAAACTTCGCGACATACGCGGCAGCCTTCAGATCCCGAGGAAATTCGTAGTTACCCGGAGGTCGATGCCGACGAAAGCTTGACAGAACTGCCACAACCTCGCAACGTCGCTGCCATGATCGATCCGACCTACACAGGGAGCGCGTACGCGAGCTCATCAAGCGCCGGTTCAAGCAGCATTAGCCCCACATATGCCTTGCCGACATCCCCCGTATCCCAAAACGAGATAATTGTCGAAGATACTACATCCTGTTACATGCCCGTGCCTGGTACGAGACGCAGTACTGGTATGAATTAGTTTTATTTAAATTATAAAAAATAGTACAAGAAATAGTCTTATAATTTAATTTTATATTTAGGGCAACAGCATTCACCTTTGCAAAATCATGAAGAAAAACACAAACGTCGAGTTAAGGATAGCTGCAGGCAGCAGTGAACGATAATCAAATGAAGATAAGAGAGTATTGAAGCGAATCGTATTAATTAATTATGCGTTTTTGGTGGAAATATTTTTATAAATTGTAATTGTCTCGTAATATGGACAATTTATTCTTGAAATTTTTACATTTCTTATGATTCTGAAAAATCATTGATTTTTAAATGAATTTTCAAATAATTATGAAACATGAATTTATTTTTGGAAACTTATATCATAACTACTTTTTTCGAAATTCACTTTTTAATGTAATACTATTACATTTTTTATTTAGGATAAAGATTATTTTTATAGATATTAATATTATCTGATTATTATCTATATAACACTTGTTTACTATTTATGAATCGTTTATAAATAAAAATTTAAATATCTTGGTATGCATCTAATGATCGTTGTTTAAATTTATAAGAATGAAATAAATGGTCGTGATCATGATTATACATAAATGTGTACTTTTTGGGACTTCATGTATTTTATGCCAACTTTTCGTCGATAAATACATAAAGTGCCAGAAAATAATCAAAATTCGGACCATTTCTCTTATCTTTATAAAAAAAATTTTAAATAGTCTTTTAAGATATTTAAAAACTCTTTGTAAATTTTATATAATTACTATTAAAGCAAAATATTCGATCCTAACACTTTTTACAAGTATTAAGAATTTTATATAGATTTATAAATGTATTTTATACTTTTATAAATAAAAGTATGTTCATCAAAAAAATATTTCCACCATGGTTGATTACATAGCCAACGCGTGTGAGGCCTTTTTCATCATTAAAAAGTCATTGCTAATGAAAACTCTGCCGTGCCTTTATGTAAGGGGCATCAAATTTCACACGTGTGCCTCGAGTGTCATGCAAAACAAAAGTCGATAATAATGACATATAATAAGATTTAATTAAAATCTTGCCTCTCTATTTCTAGTAGATTTAAGTAATTAATTATATCGGAAATTTAATTAAAAAGTTGCGATAGCTTCCTATAAAAAATCATTAAATTGCATAGAAACGTAAATATTAATGATTACGTATTATGCACTTATAAATTGTATTATATTTTTTGGCAGGAATTTATCGCTAATTTTTATAACTCCGACGTTTTTTACTCAAACCAATTGTAGCCAAAGATCTGAGATCTTTCGGAGATAACTTTTTATTGAATCCCAATATTTAGACAAAGAGGTGTTCAAAGACATGATTTTTTTAGTTGTATCGTACCAGTGCGTGGTTCAAAAGAAAAATAAAGTATTAGTATTATCAGTATCTTGACGCGTTGCGTGCGAATAGAAAGATATGTTGCGAGCAATAATTACGTATATTGCATTTTGTGAAGTGACATTGTTCACAGCATTTATGTATAATTGCTAATGTGGATTTACTCATATGACTTATATTAAAGGGGATTTTGGAGACTTATTTAGAAATTACTAGACTATACCTTCTTTATTGAACTAACATATGATGTATCAATAAATTATTTACAATAGTATAATAGATTTTACTTTTTTGAAAATGCGCTTTCATTCTTTTAAAAAAGTTCAAAAAGGAGAGAGACAAAGAATAGTACAATAGTAAAAAAAAAAACAATTTTTTCACAACATTTCGAATACTTGATGCTACTTCGTTTCCTTTTGTTCAGATTGATTTCTCTTTAGTCTTTTTGGCAATACGTAGCAAGTTCGCGGACGTCGTTGGTTCCACTTTGCGGCCGTTCGCTCACGTTCCGAATTAACAAGTTTCAATATATTCGGTGTCAAGGGTTCAGAGTCCTCGAGGTCGCAAGATGGTGGCGTAAGGAATCTATAACGATTCATAGATACATGGTTTTGTATACACATAGCAATGTTTTGTCGCATGATTTTGTTTTGATGCTATCCGAGAGTGTCTTTTCCTCTCTTCTTTAAAAAGGAACTTACTTCTGTAGCCCTTCCGTAGTCGGTTCAGAAAATTTAAAATTAGTTGGCGTTCGACATTCATCTGAAACAGATTTTACTTTATTAAAATGTTCTCTTTAATATGACTAAATAGAATATTCTTAATTAAAAAATATACCAACCTTCAGTGCTTATGGGTTCCTCACCAGCCTCTTCGGGTACAGAAAATGGAAAAAAATCCTTGCTCTCACTAGCCTTTCTGCCTCTCTTGGGCCTTCCAACAGTCTTCTTCTCTTTTCCTTTCTCTTCTACTACGTCCGTCGAGACGGATGTTGCACGTTTCCTCCTGCCGGGCTGCTTCCTCGGCGACTTGGTCGCCGCATTTGGCTCTTCCGGTATTACTTCGTCTAGAATGTTGCTGGATTTTGCCAGAACACTTCGCGTTAAACGCTTACTCGTTGCTGGTAATACCGTCGAGTCTACACTTGCCGCGCGCCGACTACGACTGGTTTCCTCTTTAGTTGGTTGCGGTTGCTCCTCGATATCTTCCGGCATCGACTGAATCGACGAGCGACGGCTTCGAGTGTTGGCTGCTGGACTGGATGCAGCCGCTTCTTCTATGGCACGCGGAATTTTCAAACGCTTGGAGTTTATTGGTGAATCCATTTGCGACATGCTTTCCTCCAGAATCACCTCTTTCAGTAGACTAGTTGATCGTCTATTACGCGAAAGCAACTTACTAGATTCTGTAAAATAAAGTTATTGATATTTATATGATAACTCATAATAAAATGATCAAATAAAAATTGTTACTTTTTCTTACCAAGTCCTACCGATACATCTTTTGGTAAAGAGCCAGCCCGCCTCCTAATCTGTCCCTTGCTCGGTTCCTCTTTTGTAGTTTCAGCAGTTTCACTCGTGTCCTTGGCCAGCGGTAACGCTCTTGTCTTTCTCTTAGACACCGGTTTAGCTTCTTCTTCCGTTGCACTTATATCCTTTGCCTGGGATGAGGCGCGCGTTTTTCTTGTTACTATCGTTGTCTCATCGTCTTTAGCCACTGATGATCCTCTTGTTTTTCTACTTGTACCCTGTGCTTTCACATCGTGAGATTCTTCGTCTTTAGCCAGAGATGCTGCTCTAGTTTTTCTGAACTGCATTTTCTCCTTAGGAGACTCTTCTTCCTTAGCTATAGATGCGGCTCTCGTTTTCCTTGTTGTTTGCACTTTCTCTTTGGGTGAGTCTTCTTCCTTTACTACGGACGCGGCTCGCGTTTTCCTGGTAGTAGTTTGGGATATTTCCTCAGTAGTATCATTTTCCTTCGCTGCGGATGCGGCTCTCGTTTTTCTTATACTTTTTTCTGCTTTTTCTTCGTGAGTTTCGTCTTCATGAACTACAGACCCGGCCCGTGCTTTTCTAGATTTGATTGTGGTGTCCTTAGTTTGAGATGAAGCTCGCATTGTTCTTGATTTTAGCTCTTTTTCCGAATCATGACTTTCTCCGAATTCTGTTTTTTCCTGCAAAAATATTTGAATTTTGTGATGAGATTTTATGCCTAGTTCTATTTTATGGTTAAAGGGTAAGGTCTTAGTATGGGTGCGCATCTATTAAATTGTTCACAACGTTAGAAGGGAGTGGGAGAAAGAGGATAATATATAAAACTTCAAGAATTTGATGTATTTTTTTGAGTGAAAATTAAAAAAAATTTCTCGATTTTTTGGCATGCGAAATGAGATTCTGACTTAACTAAGAAAGGAATTATTGCGTACTATGAGTACCATAACTTAATTATTATTATTAAATTTATAAAACATAAAACTTTAAATCAGACTAATTGATAGAATTTAAGCTGCAAATTAGTTTTTATTATTCTTTACCATGTGCTGCTCTTCTTTGGATGTCACTGCCGCTTCTTTGGCTATCGACGCAGCTCTCGTCCTCGACTTACTGACTTTCTTTTCCGATGGCTCTTCCGTCATTTCCTCGTTGACTATGCTAGTTCCAACAATTGTGATAGATGCGGCTCTTGTTATTCTTAAAGTCTTTTCTGGAGTAGTATCCTTAGCAATCGAGCCTGCTCTAGTTGTTCGCGTTTTTGTTGACTTTTCAGTGAACGTTGTCGACTCAGCTGATTCTGTGAGCTGACTTTTATCTTTTTGAGACGTTCGTGTTGTACGCTTAATAAAAACAAATTATTAATGTCTCATTCTTCTTAACTATTCTGTACATTGTACATTTAACTTACCAGTTTTTTGTTAGCATCCACGGATTTATTACTTGGACTTTCTTCCTTCTGTGAAATTATTATTTTGTCTTCGGATGGTTCACGTGATGATTGCCTCGATGGAGTTCGCGATTTTATTGAAGTTTTGACTTCAGACGATTTTGAAATCGGACTTTTTTGAGCTTTATCCAGTTCGATTGACGAGTTCGCTGGAGTCAAGACGATGTCAGGAACGATCGCATTTGCTAGGATCTTTTTTACCTCTTTCGTTACTGAGGTACTTCGCTTCTCGCGAGTAGCCGGCGCGATAGTCGTCGTGGGACTCGTCGACATAGCCTTAATGGACCGCCTCGGCGTCGGTTCTTTAACTAACTGCCTGGCACTTCGTCGTAGTGGTGTCCCTTCGTTTTCGAGATTATCATTCTTCGTCGATGATGACGACGCCTGTCGCGATATAGTTCTCTGTGGATTAAAACAAATTTATATGAGTAAATGCTAAATTGAAATTCATCGAAATACTAGATGTATGTACAAACCAGGGAATTGTTTTTGGATGTGGGTGTCGTACTGTCTCTGACGGACGTTCGAGATGACTCGGATAGCCTCGCTAGGAAGGATTTGGTCTCCTGTTCCAGTTGGCTGTCCAACTCTCTCTTCTCCTGATCCAGCCGATTCTTCATCTCCCTTGCCTCCTCAACGATCTTCTTAGAAAACTCATTTATCTCTAACTGCTGTTTTTTCTCACCCTCGGATCCACTTGACGTCGATACATTCAATGTTATATTCTCTTCTTCCTCTTCTAAAGCTACAGGTTGCAGATCGGGCCTCTCAGTGTCGGATTCATCGTCGGTGATGTCGACGGCCGAATCGCCAAGCTTCATCACTCCGCGATTATCCAAGAAGATCGGCCTAGTAAGGCTGTAGTTGTACTCGCTGGTGTTTGCGCCCGAATCGACAGCTGCAAAGTTTCTTGTAATGCTGTAGTCCGGTTCATAATTGTACTCGGCGCTGGTCGTGATAGAGATGTGTTTCGTCGTGTGCACCTCGCGGATCACGCTATAGCCAGTATCATGATCAGCGTCGTCGACTAAATTCAGGCGATTATTACTTGCTTCCGAGGCATTGGTATTGTCCAAAGAATTCGGTAGGCTCTGGAATGTCTCATCTCCTTCATCTGCGCCTTCATCTTCACTGATCTCATTTCTCACTTTCTCTTCATCCTCTGTACCTTCGTCCTCGCTAATTTTGGTCTCTTCTTCTATTTCCTCGTTCCGAGTCTCGACCTCCTCGTCCTGTGACTCTTCGTCTCCGATTTCTCCCTCTTCCATTTCCTCATCCTTCTCTTCCTGAGCCGGGATCTGACAAGACTCGAAGACTGAATCATCGAGACCTGCATCGTCTATCTCGGCAATTACCTCCGAATCTTCCTCCTCCTCACTCTCGCTTTCTGAGCGCTCTTTACCGTTACCAACGACAGCAGGTCTCTTGATAGGTGAGACTTCGATACTTGTATCGGGCGACAGGATTGACGCAGCATGTATACTTGAGTCCTGGCTCAAATGACTTAGGTTTGCCGACGTTTTATTCTCTAAAGTTTTCTCTAGCGGTGTTACATCTAATGTGGTGTTAACCGACAAACATGATTTGTTGGACTGGTAATTACTGGAGGCACTTGAGATCATGCTACTCCGGCTGCGAAGACTCGGTCTCGGTCTGGGTCCCTGCCGGTTGAGAATCGCCCAGGTTATCGAGTTATCGGACAATATGGAGCTGTCCCTAAGCGATTTTGTGCTCACGTTCGGACTATAATAGTTCTCTTCTGCGTCGCAGGACTCCTCCTCTTCGCCAACCTTGCTTGGCTCGATCTTAGATGAGTCATTGGCGGAGAAAATCGACGAGTCATCATTGCCACTAAATCGCTCTACGCTAAAGCGAATCTGCCGAGCAGACCTCGCGGTATCCTCGGAGCCTTTCAGCTCGGGGTCAGCCAAGTTGCCGAAACAATAACCCGGCGAGTTGGAGTTGCGGCTAAGCATCTGGCGAATCTTAAGGATTGAGTGAGGCGTCTCGATGGTCAGACCGTTGGCATCCTTGCCCTCCATTGGCTTTGCTTTGCGCTGCACTAGTGGCGTATTACAGACTTGACTCATACTCAAACGGCGAGATAATAGCCTCGACTCATTGTCGCCGCTTGACATCCGCTCGGATTCGCTTCCAAGCCTTCGCCTCTTGCGTTCCACGCTTTGTTCGATCTCCTCGCCACCTTCGCTCATCATCCCATGCGTCCGCTTACCTTTAGTCACCTTTCGCTCGGGGAAAAGTACACTGTTGGCATCGGGCTGCTCGCCGTTGGCCGCTTTCGCGCAATAGATTATTGTGGTACAGGGCGCGCCGAGGAAGGGCACATGGTTGGCCGAGCCAGGAGGTCTTTCAGCTTTTAGGCACGTTTCGCGCGTCTTGGTCACTGCAACTTCGTAAATCTCCTTAACATTGTTACGGCACTGCGACATGGGACGCGGATAGCCACGGCTTCCTGCAGATAAAACAGAATTTGGATCCATGAAGGATAGCTGATGCTGTTGCGGCTGCTGGCGACCGAAGGACTCTTTACTTGATAAAACAGAATTAGCATTTTTGCTTATTGTGTTGGCGAAACGCTTCGTTATTTCAGGAAGTGTAGCGTTGAATGCGCTCAGCATTTTCATCGCTGTTGGATGAATCTTAACAGGAGCAATCGAACGACGTGAATTAAAAGCGGCTTCAAAGCCAAAGACGTCGAGAGCCTCGGTGTGTCTACACCTCTGAAGGTAGTACAGCAGCTTAGTATCCTCACAGCCGGATTCCTTGAGGAATTTCACAAAAGCCTCTTCTTCCTCTGTATTAAGCGACAGATGCAGAATCTCAGCGAGTTTACCGTTGGCTTTGCAAGCCTGGAAGAAGCGTGTGAGCAGTTGAGCATAGTGCGAGGGCGGCCGAGCATGAAATGCTGACTCAACCATTCCTTGTTCCACCGATAGTGTGATGATCGTGCCTTGGTCCTCTAACGTTGACAATGGCGGTTTGAGTACTCGGAGATAGGTCAAAGCTAACGTTAAAAATATGTTACAATTAATCTCTTAAAATATAGATAAAGCTGAACAAACAAAATTTAATTTTATCATACCTAGTTTGTGCTGATCGTTTCTGAGTAGTGCATCGATGGCGAGCTTGTGCTGCCATTCTTTGACGTCGCTAGGCGTTATGAGTTGACCCGTCATAATTTTGAAGAAGCCATCGTAGTCCTCGTGATCCAGCAGCCAGAATGCCTGGGTGAGCTTGATCAGGCTAGGACTAAGTTTAAAAGCCGAGGGGTATTTTATTAGCTGATCGATGTTCGGATGCGTATTTTGCAGGAGCATGGCAAGATCCATGAGCAGATAGATGGTAATGCTATGCTTGTTTTCCAACTCGGACAGATCACGTTCTTCTTCATCCTCGGTGTAGTCCTGCTCCTCACGATGACAATCTGTTAAGAAGCTGCGCAGCAGAGTTTGCAACGATGGCGGTGGATAATAGCCACCCGGGTTCGGACATTCGGTTCCTTGAATAAAAATTTTTATAGATAATGAATTATTATTGTTAAAAAATACAACTGACATACCTGCTTCTTTTTCCCACTGCACTTTTAGAGGCAAACAATTTTCGGTAATCAGCTTATCGATGAATAGCGTTTCAATTTTATTATCTTCATTATCTTCTTTACCCTCTTCCTTACTATCCTCGCCCCAATCTTTTCTTCTTTTCTTTTTATACATTTCAACTAATTGTTCTTTCGGATAGGGAATTTTCATCGAAATCGCGATCTGCGGCATGTCATTGTCTTCTACCTCTTGAGTCTCCGGCAGCAGGCCGACGTCGTGAAACCACAGCAGCACCTGAAGATACGTTGCTATCCTTTTGAGAGCTCTGCGCTGTTTTTCCAGATCGGCCTCGAGGTTCGGTAGCCTAGCCACAACGTTGGCAAGGCACTCAAGTTGCTGGCCACAGAACCTCAGTGTCCTCACCTCACACTCGCCTATGTTGGAGCCTGACTGGTCGAATAGCGGTACGCATAGCCGATCGCTAATCAACTTGATTTCGGAAGCTCGCTGTACACCCCAGCGGAGAAATTCGGGGTATAGAAAGGCGGCGCTCCCATCAGACCATTCGGTAGCGCAGCGGATGAGGAAACTGGCCCAGCGCTGTTCCAGGCAAAGGGATAACAACATCTCACGCTGCTGAGATTTGTCAGAGTGAAGCGTATAGTCCTGGGGCATCGAGTCAAAGGGCACCTGTGGAGAAAGTTTGTAAAATTAGTAATATAGCTACAAATTTAAATGAATGTAGAAAATAATACATTACCAATCCAGCTGTGAGGCATCTGCGATAAGTCTCGGTTGGCTTAACAAGTACGATCGGACCAGCGATCGTGATTTCCCTGAGCAACTCGGACTGCACGCCTCTGGCCAACCAGAAAGTTAATCCCTCCAACATCAATTCGACCCACTCAAGCGACAGCGAGTTGGGATAGAACAGCTCCTCGGGCGAGCTCGGTCCCTTAGTAGGAAATTCCCTCAACGATCTCGGCACGTAGTTACACGCGAGTACGGACCGCTTCGCCTCGTCGTCGGGTCTTGTCCTATAGCTGGCCATCACACTGTTAGGATTGCGACACTCGGCCATCGTTCGCGGCATCTGTTCCTTATACCAACGATTAAGGTCGAAGAGTAGTAGGCGCTCGTCGCTGCCGATAAGTAAAAGACTGTCTTCGCCGCGACGCGAGCCCGAGTCTGGCGATTCGCGTAGATTTTCGCGTTCGATTGCTAGGAGACTGTGCACTCGCTCGCCTTGCTCGAGTTCGAGCTCAAACTTGAGACTCGGCTCAGACTCAAGACTGAAGTAGAGGCTTGATTCGTCGGACTTATCGTAATACTTTTTATGAAACAGCATCGCGTACATACGTAAAACTGCAGAAGATTCTGAAGAGTCATTCTGCAACAGGTGGAAGAAACGACAATACCGATGTGTTTGCAACGGCTGGTTTTAGGAATAAGATTTTCCTTACCTGACAAGCAATCCAAAGATAGTAGAAGGGCCGAGGATCGTCCGAGGGCTCGAGGAGAGCGACATGAGTTACGAAGGCGTTCTCGTCGAAGGTAGGACTCACCCAAGCGATCGAACCGTCGTACTGCCACATTATGACGCGACCTAAGCAGCCGGTAATCAAACAACCAATTTTTGTCGAACTCAGCAGAACTGAGCAGAGGCTCTCGTCATAAAGTGGAGTGGCCTCAAAGTCCTCTCGATCAAACCCTATGTACTGCTCAATATCTAAGAAAGTTCAATTTAACGTTAATTTAGTCTAATTAGCATAAAAAAAATTCTATTGAGGCATAGAAATTTATGAAGATTTACCTCTATCCATTAAGTGATAAGCTAAATGTGTTGGTTCTTTTTTACTTTTATTAGGTGTCGTTCGTGACAATGTATTATTTACAAATTCTAATTTTGCTGTAATTGATCTTCCTTCGTGAAGTGCATTCGTCCATAGAGATCTATTAATATCTATCACAACATGCTGTAAGTTTCTAAGTGCAGCAAAGATTAACCCTGTATTGCCAGAGAGTACAGTGTCTGGTCTTTTTTCATGGAAATCTTCCCATTCTGTGCCACCATGAATGATGCATGCTTTTTCAACTCCAGCTGGTACCTAAAAAGTAATAAGAAATACAAAATAACTTGAAAAAATCAAATATTTTACATCTGAAATTCAACTCACTTGTATAGTTGTTAAAATATTTGATGCACGAGAGTCAAATATACAGAGATGCCCAATAGAATCTTTGATTCTTATTGCATTGTTATCAAGTCCAACCAGAAGAAGCGGCAATTGTCCCTGCTCAGTTGGGAAGGGAGAGACAGAGGTGACCTTATCGGTAAAGTCCCAGGAGCAGATGCATCTGCCCTGCCTCAAATCCAGCACAAGCAGGCGATTGCCATGGCTCAGCCAGGCATATTTGCACTCGTTGCCCAGAAAGCCTGCCTGAGATGTTTGTGACAGGCTTGATTCTTTCGATCCAGCGGTGATCGCTGCCTCGTCTTGGGCTGGAAAATCGTCTTCCTGAGCCCATGGTGGAAGCTCGAAGCCTAAGAAGTTGCGTATCTACAAAAGCAAAGAAAAAAGGTGAGTATACTGTAGGGCAAGAAAAAAAAGAAAAAAAATAAACTAGAAGAGCAGGAGGATGGGTCGTCCGCGCTCACCTCGCAGTTGTTCTCCTCCAATTCCCTCATCTTCTCAAAGAAAGCTGCTTGGCCGGCGACCAAAGCATTTATGGGGCCAGTTTATCTAGATTCGCGAGGAGAAAGTAGATGCTGTTGCGGCGAACTCGCGAGGTTAGGGACACTAGTTCCCGCGAAAACGGCGACAAGTCCGTTGTTCATGAGCCAACTTTTTCGAATAAAGCCAACCGCGTCTAAGCAGCAGTGTCTTCTTCCGCAGCTCTTCAAGTGCTTTCGGAACGGAATCAGTGTCTACCTCAATTTTTTCCACGCGACGAATCCGTTTAAAAACTCATGGGCCGCAGATTAGGATTCAGAAAGTCGCGCACTGCCGCACTGCCGCACACACCGCGCTCTAAGTGTATATATGTATATAAATCTCTACATTACATCCATATACACGTACATATAGCGAGACAAACCACTGCAAAGCCGACGGGTATTTTAAAAGTCCAACCGGATATACAGCGCCCTGGACCCGGCATCGGCGCTTTACCAAAACTTTAGCCGCTAGATTTGACTTTTCAAGCCTGCCGAATTATCTTTGCCTTCGTTTTCTCAAAAATAAATAAATATGCGATTGATTGTTGACAGTATTTTGAACTCAGAATTTTTCCGAGTACTTAGAAAGAGCTTCGGCCGAGAAAATACAAGGATAGTAAATAGCGCGAGCCAAAAGCGGACACATCTCGATTTTCGAGCGGTCGCGCATATACCGGCTGGCTGCAGCCAATAGCAGCACGCTGCTTGAACCGCGAAATTCTACATGTACATATATACTTATATAGTTTGTACTTCTAACGGACGATATACGTTTGAGCGCCACTCTCTATGTATATATCTATATATGCATGCTGCTCATTTACTGCTCTCGTCTAACCTGTCTAACCTGTAAATACAAATATATATATACGCTCATCATAACCTAACAAATCTGATAAATATACACCTAATGGCATATATACCTGATGTAGATTCTATATATTATACACGACAAGAGAAGACAATATAATACGTAACCTAACCCGAC
>JAPYZA010003578.1:0-43593 GCA_030522685.1 Eupelmus azureus | reverse complement strand
TTATTTAAACAACTGTATTTTCAATTACTCAAACCAGCGAAACGAACAATCCAATCGTTACATAAAATCCTAAATGCCCAAAGCCACACAACCACTACAATAACTTAACAGCGCGCCGCCGCAGCCATCCGGCTAAAAAAATCGCTCCACCCCGAGTGCCCTTTCAACCCGGCAGAACAAATCCTCTCACACAAGATCGCTCTAATCTCAAGAAAGCAGAGCTATCCCGCCTCCAAACTACCATGTACAAACAATAACCACAACGAGTCCCTTTGTGTCCGTTTAGAAACCAGCTCTCTCTGTCTTTTCCATTCAACTATAGCGTACACGCATCCTTTCCCATACAATCGCAACGACGACGACGGCGCAGCCACCAAAAGGACGAGAACGCACTCGATATATCGAGAGCTCGCGTTATCCATTTGCTCTCTATATAGCGAGCACTCGGGAGCTCCTACAATAACAGTAACAGCACCGGCATGCTGCAATTTCCGCGAGCGCGCAGACGAAAATTTCGAGAGCTGGAGTAAGGCTTGTGTCGAATTTTCGATAATGAATCGGAAACGCGATTAGCCTTGTTACTATACCTGAGTAGAATTTTGACTTGTTACGACTGATTGGGAATTCATTTGGTTTTAGTCGAGGCCTAATCAAGTGTAAAATTGAGCCTAGGCAGTGTGATAATAAAAATTTAATCAATGTTTAGCTCATAATTTAATTTTCTATACGCAGAAACTTTCATCTAATTTCTCTCGTTGTAGGCGAGGTGGAATTAAATATCGACTTGATTACGAATTACGCGCATACGCGAGATTATACTCGCGATAAGTAACAAGAAATAAAAAAAAAGAAATACGAACTGTTGGATGCACGCTTTATTTTTAGCGGAGATCGGAAATGTAAAAAGCCGGGAAATACAAAGAGGGTATATTGGATTAAACGCGCGCCGCGCTGGCTTCAGTCAGAGACAAACGCACAGCCAATATTCTTTTCTACGAGAAAAGAGACGAAGAGGGAGCTTTTTGTTTTACGGCCTGCAGGGAATTATTATAGGACGAAATTCGTCGTTTTATTGTGCGGGGGCGGTGCACGCGCGTGTCGCTGCGGGGGCTTTATCGTGTGGAAACCGCGCGGTCGATTCGCTCTTGTCTCGTGTTCCTCGACGTTACTTTGGCTCTTCGACGTCATATTGAACGCCGACGTGAGCGAAGCCTTCTGTTTGCCGGCGAATCGTTTACTGTTGCACGGAGAGATTCCTGGAAATTATTAGCGCAAACTCATCGCTGGTCAATATGTGATGATCGCGGATGGCTTTTCGTGTTTTGAGTATTGGAGCTATCTTTTTGGGTAAACAATTATTAAAGTGCTTGATGGATATTTTGGTTGCGCGTTTTGTTTCTTTATTCTATTGTTAAATATAAGCAATTCTTGTTCTGACGTTGTGACCTCCATTGATTCATTATTGTATTGTCGAATATATAAGGAACTTTGTTCTTGTCCCGAATTGCTACGACCTCCGCCGACTAATTAATCGATTGACCAGAAATAAAATACATAATTTAATAATGAAGAGTTAATCGATAAAGCGAAGACCCTCGCTACTACCTGTAATTATAACAATTAAGTTTCCTTAAAATAAGACGAAAATAAATAACAAAATAAAAAATTCAGTTGAAGTACGATACCCCTAAAAAAATAACACCCCATCTGCAAACCCAAAAATATTCTCGCCTTTCATATAAAGGTACGCAATCAACAATCGCACTCAACCAGCCAAAAACACTAGAAAACTCAGAACGTCGCACGTACAATTTATACCACAGACCCACGCTTATATTTCACCATATCCTGCCATAAAAGTCAAACAAATTAAGCCTAGAGAATCCATCCTAATGCGAATTGCATGAACTTTCTTTCTCTCCTCTGCACATATAGGTGCTTATACAGGAAATACATACACGTGCGCGAATATCACCGAAGACGAGGACTTTCACTCGCGGGGCAATCAGCATCACTTGAAAAGACTCGCGCGCTGAGAAAGAGAGAGAGACGAGGAGTTAATCTCTTGCACGACTGAGCCCTGTAAGTGCAGGGGAGAGCAAACAATGTCGACGCGTCGCTTCAAGTGGAATGAAACATATTTTTTTGTTTTCGGGGATAGAAGGAAGAATGAAAGGTGGCATTTATTACGGGGGATCCGAGCATTAACGTTTGTTTTAAAGGTTTGAGATTATTGCAGATGCGCGCGTGCTTCCAGGAGAATATAAGAGATTATTGTATGAACGGAATGATGAAAAGTATAAAGATAAAATTCGGTAAAAAGAATAATTGATTCAGATCACACCCACGTTAAATACACCCTCTTACTTTCCGCTAATTTCCCTGAACACCAAATGCTCAAGAAATTAAAGAATCCCAGTCGCGCGTAAATCAGCAGCTTCAGCACGTTAGTAATCGCCTGTAGCGCAGTGCACGAAACGGAACGCGCGGATGAAAGAATAAAAATTCCCGTCGCGCGAGCGCGCGCTGCGAAATTACCATCGAAGCATTAAAGCCAGCCGTCGCTTTGAGGCAAGTTAATAATGCCGTCGGTACGGGACGAAGAGGCTTGCTCTAACGATTTAAAAAACGCGAGAGCGGCTTGGGAATGGGCGCAGAAAGAAGACGAGAGGGAAGGACAGATCGACCATTGTGCCAGTCACTCGGAACCCTAATCTGCAGCAGAACGGATAGAAAGCGCTCTCTGACTGTCTGTTCCTTTATTTGACCATTGTCATTGTAATCATCGTTATTACAAATATTAATTTGGCTATTCAGTTTTTTCTTTCTTTTTTTTTGTTGAGTGGAGACGTCTCGAAGCCTTCTGAGACTCCAGCTTTTCTCGTGGTGTGCTCTGTGGGTTATTGCGCTAACTTTAATTCAAATAATTATTTTCTAATAATATCAATTTTCATCCTCTTAAATTGCATTAAATTGAGCCGTGAGTTATCAAAATTGATTACACCCAACTCGAGGCTCAAAACATCCGACGCATTACGAAAATATGCAAAGTACAAGCAATCGCCTTATACTCCACATAAAGCCTACTTAGAAGTCAATTCGAATCAGCGTTACACTTCCCTTCGCAACCCAGCGCCCGATGGCCGCTCATTAAAAATTCCGCGCTCTTGAAATCCCGTTCCCCGTGTCCGGCTTAGCCACACACGCACGCGGTAATTCCACAATCTCGCCTTTCTCACTTCTGGGCGCTCTCGCTAAAGAAGAAGAAAAAAAGCTCTCACCTTCGGGCGTACACATTGTAGCTCTCGGCATTAGAGGCATCCGCTTCTCCATCTCTTTCTCTCTCTAACCAGCGCGCGCTGCTCGGGCATAAATAAAGCCTTCGATTCACATTTAAATTCCCGGTGGCTGCCGCTGCTACCCGCCTTAACGAGCGCCATTCCCATCTTAATATTCCGATAAGTCGTCCTTCCAGTTTCCGCGCGCGCCACAATTACCTGTACTCCTGGCTGCGCGTACCTCCTTTTTGTCGTTGTCTCGCGCTGCTTTTTTGCCCTTATACTTTCGAGGATAAGCGCTCGAGGGGGCCCGCCTGTAAAGTGGTTGTACGGCAACAAAGTTTATGCAAATGCGTATCGAAGCCGATTTTCCGATGATCTTGTTACCAGCGCTCACGGGCGGCTCCGATGCCGGCTCTTTTTTCAGCTGGCTGAGCGTACGAGAGGGGCGTTCCGCGCGATGCGAGCTCTAATTTTATGGTTATCAGATTTGTGCTCTGGTTAATCGTTTTTCAGAGTATAGAGCTTGGAATATTAATTGAAATACAATACTTTGGAATGTGTTAAAACATTTTTTTGGCTTGGAATTTTGTTATTGAACCTAAAGAAAAATATTAAGAAAGTATTTTTATGATAATACTATATACATGTTATATCAAAAATACAGGAGATATTCTCGAGCTACCAACATCACCACAGATTCCATCTTATCAGAAATCTGCAATGCATTTTTAAAGAAGCAAAACCGATCGCAGTAGCAATATCGTAAAATATTTACACTCCTTCATATATTATTTAAAACCTTCAACTAATATTAAACATTCTAGCACTTGCCACTTAAATTACAACGCTATCCAACCCAGTAATAAAACTACTAATAGTCAACTCGCGCGCAGTTTTTATTGCGCTCTAGCTCCACCCCTCGTAAAATTAAAGAAACTCATGCTTCCGCAGTAGCTCGCGGCTGTACTGTACATTCCCCCTTTTTTCCACCTTTGTCCGCGCCGTATACATATGCATTCGTCGCGCGAGAGAAAACGCATGACGCTAAAAGCTCCGAGGATTTTCCCGCGCGTCTTCGCGGAGGGAAATTTTTATTAAAAAAGTTTAACCGCCCGACGATTTTTCGAGAGAACTGTAAATATCGCAGGGTCTCGGCAAAGTTTTCCCGTTCTGAATTTAAAAACGTTTTTCTTATATACGAGCTAGTGGGAGTACGGATTGACGTACGTGTGCGCGTATAAGTTGAAGGACTTTCTCGATATTTTTTTGCTTGGGTCAATAGGCGTTGGAATATTGGAGGTGTAAAGTCGGGTTGGAGGTTTAAAAATCCCAGGATTTCTGGAGGTGCGACTATTTTAGAGGAGCGTTTTTGTGAGTGAATTCTTTTGCGTGCGTGATTTTTTGAAAAGTCGAAGGAGAATTTTCTGTGTGATGCTTTTTGTGGAGCATGAAATTCCTTTGATTTTTAGATCAATCGGTTGATCGACTTATAAATGCGGAATCCTAATAAAGGCTGATGAACGTGTTCATTGAAAACTGGTCTTTCCATTTCTATAAGAAATAGAACACTTTTCTGCTCTACAAATAACTGGAATGCGTAGGAGTTTCTGAATTTTAATTAGCTTATTGTAAGAAAAATGAAATCATCGTTAATTATATTAAAAAGATTTTACGTCCCACTCAGTTTAACGATATTTTTATGACACTGATTGACTTCAAAATAAAAAAATCCCTTGAGCCATTGTAACACTGACAAGTACACCGAGGTCTATAGTACCTCGGTAGCTAATAAACGGAGTACAAGATGTTAATTAAAAAATCTAAAGCAATTAAAATATGCTTTCTTATAGCGAAAGCTTAACTTATTATAAAATTCCAGTAAAACGTAGAAACCGTTGAAGCAAAAATTAAATTAGTATCTAATCTGAAAGCTTTGAGGAATAATACCCGTGTTAATTATGTGTATTCTGTCGAAAGCAAGTCGCCCACGCCTGCTAAAACTTTTCTTAGATACACCCTATAATCCAATTTGATTAAACGTATTAATGAAGCAAATAACTCATGCTGAAATCACTCATAAGCCTGTGTAGGAGTAGTATGAAATTTATGCATTTTGTGATTACTTTGCTTTCGTTTGGATGGATTATTTTGTAATATGATTGCATTGTATTACTAAACAACCAATTAGCATTTAGTTCAGTTATAAATTTTGATTACTCAGTTAATGTAATCGCGTAATCTAATTCGACAAGCAAATTATGTTAATTTATTAAGTTCTGATTAGTTCTGTGAAATTATTGCCTGTTTACTTCCAATTTAACTACATCAATGCTACACATTTCTAAAATTATTGCATTTAGTACGCTGATTGATGGAGATTATGATATCTATCCTCGGGGTACATATATGATCTGATTTTTTATTTAAATAAAGGGTTTAGATTATATTCAGTGAGAATTAATGGGTATTTTTATTATAAAGAAATTGAAATTCTTATCCGATTAACATGTTTTCGTTTTATATTTATTATTTATTATACCGTGCTAGTAAAATTTATAATATTCCCAAAAAAATACTTGCTTCCTCTGTATATCTTTTCCAGACAAATCCGTCCAATATAAGGAAAAATTGTCTACTTTTCTTACAAAGACTCTCTCTTGAACAATATGAAAAATTTTATAGGTTCTTTTACAGAAAAGAAACTTTTTAAATCAAAAGCACATTTTTCTCCAACTCGACCTCTTTGACCACTGCGAAATTACATTTCTTTGCCTCCTCCAAGAAACATTCTCATCTTCCAACAACAAGAGCCAACGCAATACCATCTCAATTTCCATCCCTCCGTCCCATTTAAAATTTACAAAGCGCTGCGCACAACCGAAACCAAAACGCCGCACATAAATCTTGCCTTGAAAAAAAGCTCCCGCCCGGCCTAGTTTTTCAGCAAAAAAAAGACAACGGACCCTGCCGAAAATTCCGCGCTCTGCGCGAAAATCCAACGACGTTAATTACGCGAGGCGCTTCCGTCCTCGTAACCCGGCGTATTATAAGCATAGCGCGAATGTCACTTCACTAATGAGCAGGCGGAGGGCCGAGGCTGTATATATATGCGGGCGAGAAGCTGATAAACGGAAGGACTTCTCCTTTTAACGATGCGCGCAATTAAGGGAGCGATGAAAAACTTGGACTTTTAGCGTTTAAATTGCCAAGGGATGCGCGGCTTTTTCGTTGGGTCAGTGCGCGTGGAAAGTTTGAGGATGTTGGCTTTTTCAATCGTGGCTGCTTTTCTTTCCGGAAGTGTTGGTTCGGGTGTATCAATATTTAGGGGAGAGAAGCGGGTGCAATTAGCGAGGTATATTTGAATTGAATTCCCGTAATTTCGCACGGCCGAGACGAGTGGCTGCTGTAATAATCTTTGCGAGACGGCTCGTAAATTCTTGGCGAGTTTTTAATTAGAGCTTTTTTAGATGGAAAGTTAATCATAAGGGTAGCTCGTTTCTTGTAAATTAGTGCTTGGGAAAAGTTAATGTACGTATTAATCGCAGTTTTTATTCTTTCCGCAATAATGTCGGAAAAGCAAAACAAAATAAAATTAGCATTTTTATTTTTCACGAAAAACTAAAACGTTATTCATAATAATCTAATTCACACACCTAACTCACACAGCTCAAAACTGAGCGAGCTCGTATCAGTGCATCAAAATCACGCGGTCAAACGTTTATTACCAGCTGCGTGCGCGGTAATAAAAAAAATGAGCCGTGCGCCTCTGCGCACATACGCACAATTAAACGCGGTTGCGTTAATGCTTCAACCTCTCTGCTAAGGGAATCGACTGAATTGGAAATTGATAATAACTGTGAGAGCGCGTAACGCCGGTGTATTTTATGCAGTCGCATAATGCCATTCAGCCTTTTTAGCTCATTCATTTGTTTCCATTATCTCGGTGCACTTTGCTTGGTCCCCTTTTGTTTTTGTACGCTGCCGCGTTATATAGTGTCGCTTCATTCTTTGGTAACCTCATGGATTATTTATAAACGTGAAAAAAGCTCGGGGTTGAAGTCATTATTTGCTGCGAGTTCGTACGTTTTTTTCGAGCTTATTTCAACAAAATTTCATAGCCTGTCTGCGGTAAAGTGTTATAGCGTTAAAAGGTTCGTGTAACTCAATTTGAACCAAATTTTTATCGAAGTTATAATGGTATTTTGATTAACTCTTTTACCGGCAATAAATATTCGTAAAAAATGATGGACGATCAGCATTTTAAAATAACTATAAAAACATCAGATTTTCATCGCATAAATAAAAAAATTCTAAAGTAAATAAAAGTTTACCTCCGAGTAAATAAACGACTTTCCCACAATCATCCCGACCTTAATAAACCAATCACCAAAGTACCTCAAAACCCCAAATCAGGCATAACCGAAAAACAAAAAAACTAAAATTCCTCCAATCACCCCTCATTACCCAACGACTCATCTCCCAATCAAAGAAACCTCTTTTCCATCTACCCGCGTGCTCGCTCGTCCCCCCTGGCCACGATAATTCAGTCAATCCCAAACCTTTCGACTCTCTCTCTTCCCCCCCTCATAAATTCCCATCAATCCTCGCACTTGTCATCATCCTCCCGCGCGCACGTCCATCCTCATTAGTCCGGCCTCCGCGGGGCCAGCTCGACGCGCGTAATAATATCCGCGAACCGCAGAGCCTGCGAGGCGAAAAAAAGTTGAAAAAAATGCGCGAAGCTCAGGTATATAAGGATCGTCGTACCGGAAGGCACGCTTGGCTCGCGGCCGCGAATTCCGCTGGAAATTGAAATTCTCCCTGGTGTTTCTTCTCTTCTCCGGTTTGTTGTGCGGGTATATAGGAGAGAAAAATCGCGGTAGTAGCGCACGGGTGCACGTCGCGCCTTGATAGCTTTGGGAATTTAGTTAGACTAACTTGCTGCCGCGCGCAAGTCTAGTTGCCGATTGAGTTTCGCGCTGATGTAATTTCTGATTTGATAAAGCGCAGATTCGGGAGGTTTGCTCGTTCGCGGCTTCGAGTGTTTGACGGTGATAAAAGGCCGGATGAATGAATTTTGCGCCTGGGGGATGTATAAGTTTGTTTTGGACTTTGCTTTTTATTCAGAGTGTTTATGTGGAGGAGTTAACGTCGTGTTTGTTGGGATAGAGGAGCAGGCATTATGCCCCTCCCCCCAACTATAAACTTTCGGACTTTAACCAAGTGCACTTTGTTTGGGTAATAACGAGGATGGTTGTTCAAAATTCAGGAAATGTTTCCCAAGCCAAGTCAACTAACTTACTCTCGCCAACTCTCTCATCCCCTCGGCACTCCACTCTTTTTTCGCCGTTCATTATTCCCATAGTTCCTTTTTGAAATTGCTATTGCATTTTAAGTATTCAAATCCCGCCTGCCGCGGCCAGCCGCGGCAGAGATCGATTTTTAAAATTTATCTAGGTCATTTCGGAGCCAATTCTTGTTTTTTTTTTCCTTTTTTTTTTCATCCCCTAGACATCGTATAATCAGCAGTCTGGAAAGTTTCCGCGGCGACGAGCCCGCCGCGCATTTGCAAACAGATTGGAAAATAGAAAGGAAAAAGACGCGCGCTCGCGCACGCCCGCTCAAAGGGGTGAATGGGTTTTCCGTGTATATACTCTCTTGCGCACTGTCTTGCCCGCGCGTCGGTAGACTTCTGATGTTATTTTAATGAGTTTGCGGAAAGTTGCGCGCAAGCGAGCTCTGGGCGAGTTTACCCGGCGCACAAAGGAAATGCCACGTTCGGACGTGAAATGGATTTTATTTTTTCTTCTCCCGATTGCTTTTTTGGTCGGATGTGGGGTTAGTGAGTTTGATATAGTTCGGATTTTTTGAAGAGCGATCGTGAAATTGATGTCGTTTTACTAGTGTGTACCATCCATTAAATTATATCGTTACGAGCTGATGACGCCAACTGCCGATGGTAATTTCAATGCGGATCGAAAGCAACCACTTTCTTGCAGAATTCTCAAAGAAAACTTCATTCAGCCTCCTCTGACGTCACATCCTTCAATCTCGCCTTTATATACTTCCCCAGTCCACTTCGAGCTAAATAAAAACGTCAACAATGCACATAATCAACATAAAAAATAAAAACCAAATAAAATCCAAAAATTCCTCTCTGAGCACAATCGCATCTGTGCTCCTCTCGCTCAGCTCGCAGCCTCGCAGCGAACAACCGCACTGTGTACGCCCGTGACGCCAGCGCGACTTAGAGCGTATACCGTTTCATCGTGGCTCGATGCTTTCTGCTACTTATCTCCCCCCCTTCTCTCAGCGCGCGCCTTTCTGTAGCCCGCTGCGGGATCTTTCTCGCCTCCTGCGCGCTTCCTCGTGCACTTATACGGCCTTGCTGGTCTTGGGCTTTGCACAGCAGAGCGCAGAATCGCTGTGGAGTTGAAAATTTTCGGTTGGCTGAGCGTGGCTGCATCGGCTGTTTGAAGTTCGCGGGAGATTTTCGGCTTTGGGGTGTTTGAGGTAGAGATTTTAAGGTTGGATATCTATGACCTGAATGAGAATGGGTAGAGAGGTTTTAATTTGTTTTGTGCTTGGATTGTTGCTTATCTGCGTTGCTTGAAGTTTTGTGATTTTAGTTTGTTTCATGTTGTTCGTGAAATCCGTGTTCGGAAAGTCTTGGTTCGATTGAAGCGCATTAATAGAATTAAAAACGAATTAAAGTTTTGTACTTTTTAATTGTGCGTATGCAGCCTTAGGTTTTAAAGTAAAATTGTCGTACGTATTTCATTTTTACAATGTGAAATTTAGAAAGCGGCTTTCACAAAAATTAGTTTCAATAATTATCGTAAAGTTGAATAAGAACTGTAATTAAAAGATTAGCCTTATTAATATAACAATGTACAATTTCGTAAAATTTGCTACTTCCTTTACAGTAATAGATTATCTTAATATAAATCAAGGCTTTTAAAGCCTTTATTTTCACATAAATATACAGGAAGACAATTTCGATTGAAGAAAAGTATGTAGTAAAATACGACAAAATCAAAATTAGCGCGGACACGTGATCATGGAAATGAAAATGGAAGCAAAAGTAGAAATGAAATTTCTCGATTCTGCATTCTGTATTTTCGAAACTTTTCAGTTCTCAACGTCCTTCCAAATCACTGGTTGCGAATGATAGTTGATGGATTTCCGATAAAAGAAAAAAAAAGAGAAAAGTGAATAGATTTTTAATATTGAATCAATCTACGCGAACGCAATTATATTCTGCAACCGAGTGAAATAAAAAATCATTCAATTACCAATTACCAAAAACAAAAAAATACCGAGCAAAATTCTTCCTTTCATCAATCCCAAAACATCCGCTACAAACTACCCATCCCGTAAAACTCGAAAACGCCATCGTATTTTCCAACCTCTCATCCAAATTAAAACTTCCCTCAGCCATCCTTCCCAAAATTTTCAGCGCTTTAAAAACTTCACTCCATCCCCCGAACTTTCCATCACAATAACCTCCGCGAGCGATTCGCTCGCTTTTCCCAGCCTTCCTTCCCCCATCATCCGAATTTTCGCGTGCACCTGTGAAGAACCTATACCTCCAGCGCACCTGAGCTCGCCTCTTTTTCTCTTTTCCCTCCGAAAAATTCTCGCGCTCAGGTATACAAGCACCGCGGGCAGTCCGGCCTCCTCCTTTGTCCGTCTCAATTAAGATCGACGGCGCCTATTGATTTTTCCGGGCTTTCCAGGCCTTCCTCGCCTTCTACCTGCGACGCATGCATTTTTAAAGGCTACGCGTGGGATAGATCGCGTGCGCGAAGGTTGCCAGCTAGGGAGCAGAAAAAAAATGCGGTCTGCGGGATTTCGCAGGCCGTTTGATCTTGTTTGCGAGATTAATGAGGAGCGAGCGCTTTCCGATATCCGACTAGGATCGAAACGTTTTTTTTTCTCTTTCCGAGAGCGCCAAGCTGGGGATCTAGGTGAGAGAAAAAACGAAGAGGTCGGCCTACATTTTTAACGCCGAGGAGGGCACTTGTTATGTCTGCGAGCTAGCGCGCTCGAGATAGCTTCGAGGAGCCTAAAAAATTGTAGCTCCAATTTTGGCTATTGTGTTTGCTGGTCTTTTAAAAATCATTTTTCGCCAAGCTGTCGGTCTTATACTTAATAATAAACGCAAACATTTACAAGTTGTTTTAACTTTAGCACAAACACCATTACTTCCAACTCAAAAAACAGAAGAACCACCTCACCTTCAAACATCAATAAAACGCACTTTCCGCTTCGCGTATATAGTCTCCCCCGAGCTCCGAGTAAACATCGCTCCTCGCTCCCCGCTCGTACTTATGAATCAAGCTTCAAACTTTCCTGTCAAGGCGCGCATAAAAAAGTCTGGAACGAATTTCGCCTCATCAGGCTTCCCCCTGAAATATTCAGAACCCCGACCCCCGTCGCTCCGTGAAAGGAAAGTTGCGGTGAATTTTGCGTACAGTTGTGGATGAATTTTTTTTTTTTTTTTTACTGCGCCCGCGCGCGGCTGGAAAAAAGAGAAAAATGTAGGAAGTAGCCGAGGCCTCGGCGCGACTGAAACTCTAAGCGTTTAACGTGCCTTAAGGGATATGCGAGCGTGTTTAAGAACGAGACAGAGCAGTTTTTAGGTGTCTTTTTGCCGTCTCTTTAGGAGCTGGTTCTGCGGGGAAGTGGCGTGCGGGCTTTATTTTTAAACGCGATTTTCTCGCTGTGTTTTTAATGACGCTGGTTTTTCCGATGAAGTGCGAGGTGTAACGGTAAAAATTTGCATTTCTTGATTATGTTTTGTTGTGCTTATTCGAAAAGATAAGCTTGTTAGGCAATTTTGTAGAGGAAACTGTAAATAACAGTAACTGCTGGTTAATAAACGAAAATTGTTAGTTTTTGCGAACGTGCATTTTTCTTGTTTAGTTTTGCATATTTTACTTTTTGAATGAGATAAATTTTATGCAGCGTGACGCAAACCACAATCTTATCTTTTTTTCAACTCTGTTTTCTGTTTTATTTTTCCGCTCTGTACCGATAAAAAACATCTGATACTCTAGAAACATCGAAGTTTCCGCAAAAAAATAACTCCAATGCCTACATATTCTTTTTTCCCACCGCGTAATTCGACATTACGCGAGAATCGTTCGAAAAATCCACTCACCAAAGCCACTTCCTCGATTAATCTCATTATCACCACCTCGAAAATCACATTTCGCACCTAACAATTCAAACTTTCCAATTAAACCATTAATCCCACCCATTTAACATTAGAATCAAAAAGCGCGTAATAAACGAACCGCACAATCCCTCTGATAATTCTTCTTCCCCCTCGCAGCGACTCTCCCCTATATTTTCACCCATTTGTTCTCCCCCCTCCTATCGTCCACTTTATTTTCGTCCCTTCTTCCCTCTTTCTCCCTCTCTTTATCGCTCGCTCCTCTTTTTCGCGCATTCTTTCCATCGCGCCTCTCGAAAAGTCAGTTATAATCACGTGTACTCGCCTCGGCGACGCGAATTACTTCTCGGAAATATAATGCATCGGCAAAGCGCAACGAGAGAACTTTTCTTCTTTGCTTTCCTCTTTTTTTTCGTTCCGCGAAAGTTGCTCGTGTGACTCGGGTCGAGCTTTTGATATTCCTCGCGCGCGAATGCGCTTTTGTTTCGGAAGTGAGATGCCTCGTTTCCGGAGTAGCGGACGTGTGCGCCGCGGCCAACGTTATTTAAGTTTTCGAATTTCCGAAGAGCACTGGGATTTCTTTATGAATACGTTGCGGAGAGGTGGGGTGGGTGGTTGTTTTAGAGGTGAGTGAAGGGAAGTTTTTACAAGTTAAGGAATGAGGTGGATGCGGAATAAGTAAAGGAATGTGCGCTTTCTGTTGTATTATTAAACGCAATGTATAGTCAAATACCTATAAATGATAAAGTTAAATGGTAACTGGACGGCAGTTGAGTTTGATAAAAATTACAAGTGATATTTCTACTTGTAAATAATTTAAGCAGACATTGAGATGTAGCCAACAGTCAGTTTTTATCGGAAAAATTTTCCCAACACGCATGCTCTAAAGTTAATATATAAAATAAATTCAATTTCCTTGAATTTTTCCATAAAAGAGTTACTCGCAAACCACGGTTCGCTGCGCCGATTACTCCGATAACTGAAAACAAATAGAACGGTAAATTAAAAAAATTCATAATTCAACAAACTAAAAATTAACAAAGTTAACAGAAAAAAAATCACTACCGCGCTATCGATATACTATCCCGCGGAGAATCCAGCGCAAACATCTGCCCCAAACAAATACCGATACAGATCGAACTCGCTAAATTCATTCTCTCTCTCCCTCTTATAACTATTACACATTTTCATAAAAAAACAAAGAGCTCATTCCAAGGACGCCCGACAGCTGCTGCACCCGCATGTATCTATGTATACATCTATCTATCGAACGCAATTTCCCGGGGCACGTCATCCCACTCTCGCCGGCACTCCGGAATATTAATGAAAAAATGGGCGCGCGGTGGCGGTAATAAAAGCAAAGTTTGAATAACGCGGCTATTTCTCCTGGGGGAGGCGGGAGCACGTCCATTATCATATCGCGATAAGAAAGAGAGAGAGCAAGTTGATCGGCGGCGTGACACAACGGCAGTCTCAACTTTTGCGATAGCGAGCGCAAGCTGCGAGCGACAACGAGAGAGTCAGTGTGAGAATGAGCTTTTTCGAGAAAGATGCGAGGGCCTGACTTTGTGCGGAGTGATGGGTCGCAGCTGATTGTTTTGTTTTCGTTAGTAGAAGTGGGAGATCGATTTACTTTTTGATATGTATTATTTGCACGGGGTTCGAAAAGCGTGTTTTGCGAGATTAATGGAAAATATCGCTGAATATGGGAAAATGAAATTAATCAGAGTTTTAATATTTTTTAATAAACTTTGAAAAAATGTTTGTAGTTATTTTCTTGCAACTTTTATCAATAGTATTATTCTGTTTGAAACAAAATCCAATTTATTTTTGAAAAAAATGTTTTCATCATACACTGGAATTTTGCGTACGCTTTGTATTCCGTTACACCGTAAAACTTTATGCAGTCAATTTTTCACAGAAAAATGAAAAATTTCATATTTTTTTCGTGACATGGAAATATGTGCGCACTGCGCTCTTCTGTGCTTTAAATTAAAAAAATCGAGCTTTTGAGGATTCATTCGTAGAATCTCATATAACTCTTTAAAGCGCCATTTCGCGCTCCCCTTTTCCACATGCGCGTCCCATAATCGCTGTATAATATTTCACCCTAATAAAATGCAAACCATATTGGCGTTCTAAAATCCATTAGATTCGCCTCCTCAAATCCTCGAACGCATTAAAAAAAACCGGCTGCCTAGAGGTCGGGGGTCGGGGAGGGTTAAATTTATTCACCCCCTCGCATAATATCGCAGAAGAACAATATCTCGGCGGAAAAAAAAGAAAAGAAAAACTCCCCCGCGAACAATCTTTTCTTGCCGAACCGCAAAGAATGCATAAGAAGCCTCCGTAGGGCCTCCGCTCTGTTGAAAAAAAAGGTAAGGAAAGAAAAGTGAAAAACTTCTCCTCTCTTTCTCTCTGTACAGCCTTAAAGATTCCGTCGCGACGAAAATCTCCGACAAGCCCGAGCGCAGCAGCCGACAAAGGAAAGGGGAAAAAGAGCGGCTGAAAGGAAGAAGAGGAAGAAAAAGGAGACACAGAGATAAAAAAAACAGCCGCACAAAGACACAGTTTCGTGTACGTGTGGAGCGCGAAACCAGATAAGAAGAATAAAAGGTGAATGAAGAGGCGCGCACTGTTGGGAATAATTTTAGTTTTCAACGCACGACTGGCGCGGCCGTATAGATATGTGCGAGGCGTCTGGGCGAAATTTTGCGTAACATACGCCGTTTTCGGAGTGTGATTTGCGCTGAATTTGTCAGGCGTTTCGTATCTGTTTTGAATACTGTTTGCAATTTTTATCGATAAACGGCTGATGTTACTTTCTTCCCTTTAGTAGTAAACTGAATATTTAATATTTTAGAGAGTTATACGTGATTTAATTTGATTCCTAATTGTTTTAAACAGAACAAAAATATTCGAGTGTAGAAGCGAGAATAATGTCTTATAAATTTTGAAATGCAATTTAAAGTTCAAATTTATCTTTTAAAGTGGATTTAAAGTGTATTGCTATTGATTACAGAAAGCTTCGCTCCACAGATTATTTTATCTTGTGCGAAAACGATTCTTTTCGATGTTCTGAAATCCGATATCAAAGATAGAATTAAACGCGCCGAGATCGAATTAACACTCTATCGCATAATTGAATTTTTTTATCTGTAGAAATTTATTTTCAACGTACTAGAAAGTTTACCATAGTCTACTCAGTTTTCTATAATTACATTGACTCTCTAAGAGATAGATACTAGTCTAAGAGATACACATCCTTCGTTCAATAAAAAAGTTACTCTCACTCCACTTCAATACATTAATCAACTCAACATCCCAAACCTCCATCCGACAAAAACCCATCGTAAAAATTGCAAACAGTATAATCTCAACCAAACCCCTCCCCTAAAGCCCCCCTCAATCTCCAACAGTGCAGCCACACAACTCCCGGCAAGGCAAATCCAAGCGCGCGCGCCTAGGATGTCCAGCTCTGGCTGAAGATGGCGCCCGCAGTGATCGCTTGCTGTCTCGACTCGCCGTCAGAGCACCGCCATGCAGAAGCACACGACGGGCGGCCAGCTGCGCGGGGCCAGTCCCTCCGCGGCCCCGACCCCACAGCAGCAGCAGCAGCAGCGTGCCCCGGTGCGCCGCTGGAACAGCTTCCACGGGGGCAACTACGCCACGGAGGCCGCCCTCCAGCAACAGCAACAGCACTCGCAGCAGTCGTATTACACGAGCGGACACCAGCAGCCGGGCATCATGTACCAGGAGGCGTACATGGGCTCGAGGGCTGTGCCCAGGCTGCCCAGGGCCGTGCAGGCTCTGAGGAGCGAGAGCGTCGACAGGGCGCATCCGGCCAGGGTGCAGCCACCGCCGCCGCCGGCTTTTCCCAGGAGGAGGTTTTCAGTTTGGTAAGAGCATGGAGGGGGGGATGAGAGGTGGTTTTTTGTTTGGGTGGATTGACAGGTTTGTATGATTAGGGAAGTGGGTTAATACCGGATTTATTGGGTGGCGGTATGGATGGGATTGAGCTTTGTTGGGAATGTTTGTTTTTGAATTAGGATGGATTAGTGTAGGTACGATGTACTTTAGAAGAATTTAAGAGTTTACCACAAATAATAATTTTTATTTATCTTCTCTTTTTATTGATGGAAATTCATTTTAATTCAACAAATTTTAGTAATTAAATCTTTAATTGAGTAATAAAGTTTAATAATTATTCTATACATATGATCATGTATTGAAAATATGGGGGATTATTTTGAAGAAAATAATAAATTTATTATCGATATAAATAAATTATGTCATTAATTTTATTTTTAAAGTTCTTTTTAATAATTAGATAACTTAAAAAAATATTTAATAAACATATTTTCAGCATATTTTCTTAAAAACTATTTTCACATCATAGAACTTTCTCTGCGAGAAAGCAATTTACATAATTTAAATTTTCAGTAAACGAGAAATAATCCCATTAATAAATGGAAATGTATGCAAGGATCACGAAAAATAGTCTCTGATGATTAAATAACCATAGGATTTCCTACTTGTGTGTTTTCTTATGTTTCTTCTATCCGAGGATGCAGTCATTCTGGCCTGATAATGCGACAGTGCGGTCATGGCGATCGGTCTTGAATCGCTTCCTGCGATTAATGAGCGACATGAATATTTTTTTCATTTTCACATTAAGTTTGCGGCTTTGCCTATAGATCCTGAATGCAAGAAGCTTTGACGATCGTACTTTATCATGACACTTGAACGATCTCAAAGTCTTTCTCTCTCAATTCCCCTCGATCCCAACTCAGCAAACAATATCAAAATTTACAATATCAAAAGTTTGTTCCACCTCTTTTTCATTTCCACGCCGACAGATTCATAAGCGTAAAAACCGTTAGCTCATAAAAACGCCATTAGCGTTTCATCAATCACTCGACAAGCCAAAACGAACCGGCGCTCTCGCGACCTCCGCGTAAACATTAATCCTCACCTGCCCGACCTATAAATCAAAGCTCGATCCCATCCCTCCATACCCGTCGATTCGAAAATAATCTACACACGCAGCTTCCCGACTGACAGAAGAATCGAAAAAAAGCATCCTTCCCCTCACACACACGTACACACTCTATCAGCGGCGCATCTGCCTACCGTGCGCGCTGCAGTTCTAGCAAAAGGTATACACACACGTGGAGGAAGAGAAAAAAAGAGGTAGGAAGAGATGCGCGCGGATTGCGTGCGCCGTAGGGTCAACAGCCTTCCTCCTCCTTTCGCCGTGTCCTTATGCCATAGCCGCGCGCTGCTGCGCTCGCTCCTCTTTTTCTCTCCTCTGCCAATAACAGCCTTCTTCGCGGAGCTCTCTTCCCCCAGCGCTCAGCTGATTTCCGAGCCAGGCCGATCACTGCAATTCCGCGTCCATCTCTTCCTTGTTTCTGCCTCGGCCTTCTCGAGGCTGCCGCCGCTTCTTCTATGTGCCGCTAAGAGCGAAGGCTAGGTAGGATCGCCGGCGCGAGCTCTTGATTATTGACGTTGCTTTTTGCGCGCGAAGAGATCGTTTTTCGTTCTGGGAAAGGGAGTAGGAAGTGGGAGAGGAGGAGTGTAGAGCCTGATCAATATTAAATTGCCCTGGTTTTTCTGGGTAATTAGATTATGGGGTAGCGATTTGAGGATCTGTGTGAATTGTGGGTGGGGAATGGCGATGTTTGAGAGATAAAGTCCGTAGTAATTTGGCAGGAATTTTTATGCTGCAAAAATCAATTGTTGAATAATTTTTTGTTTTGATTTTAACTGTATCTGTATATAAAGTCGTAATTATTTAGATTTTGAGCAGCACTGCGATTTCTATTGCAACTCTATTTCTAGTTTCAAAAGTAAGCATTCAGTAGGCATTGTATACGTGAATTCCTCGAAAAGCATACAAAAGTCTAACGAACAAGTTGTACTGCTTCGCAAATCGAAAAAATATCAATATTTTCTGACCGAAGCCATTTTTCCGATAAAAAAAGTTTCATATTTTTCCAACGAATAATATTGACTTTCAATCTAGCCTTTTTTTTTAATTTGGACTTTTGATTGTCAGTAGTACTATTTGTTGTTTTGAGAATACTTATAATAATAATTATAAAAATCTTTTTATTTTTCTTTCGGTCATTGGTAAAATAAATAGTTAAATAAATAGAATTACTTTTAAAATTGTATAATGTTAAATCAAAGGTAATCAAAGAAAAATATTTTCTTAAATATACAAGAAATACATTCTTTATTTTTCTACATTTTGTGGTACTGGATGTATCTTTTATTTATTTTTTTAAAACATCTCGTATGAACAACCGCGCATATTTTGAAAAAAAAATTTATTTTCCTTTTTATTGTTATTTTCTTTTTTTATATTTTTAACTTTATTATTTATTTTCGTTTCTTAAATGCCTTTTCCTTATATTATTTTCTTCTGCTCCAATTCGCTTATTGGTTAGACGTCAACGTAAGTCAGTGACGATACTGCTTAAGATTCTATAAATGTTCCCCATTGTTTTATTCATTTAAAAATACTACTCTATTTACGATCGATTCTTATTATTTTCGGCCAAAACTTAATAAATATTCCATAAAATCCAAAAACAACAGCCGTCGATAAAGTTTCTACATAATAAAACCGTAACAGGAAATAATATTTCAGTCATAAAACTTTTGCATCACTATTTATTACAGTAGCTTTGCAAAACCATTGGAAAACGCGCGCCAAAAAAAATTGAGCCACTCTCGCGAAACCCCGCGCATCCATTCACCATTACAAAACAAATCCCCCTCCTACACAACCCCAAACAAAACCTAAGCACCTTTTTCCTCAATTAAACCCAATTACCCATCTCCCTTCAACACTGAAGTTCACTAACCCTTCTCCAACCTCCTCACTCGTATCCCACTCCCACGACTCCGTAACACCCATCTCAAAAAGGAAAAACAACACTTACGCACACCTATCCCTCCTTAAATTTCCACTCTCTCTCTCTCTCTCTCGATTCGCTCGACTCGATCGAAAGGCCACGGGGATGCGCTTTCCTCCTGGGGCAGCTGGGAGCGCGGAGCCCAGCTCTCACACGAGCCAAGCCAACGCACGCATCGCTGGCCTCGCGCGCAGCCGAGCGCGCGATTTCTTTTCGTGACACTGCGCAGCTAGGTATACGGCAGACGGCGAGGGATTCCGATGCGCGGAGTGTGTAACCGGCTCCCTCCGATTGACGTAATAGGCGCTGTGGAGGTATTGAAGGAAAAGAGGTTTGATGTAGCGCTATTTTTGGGGGGGGGGGGGGGGGGGGGGTGTTTTAATAATAGGGTGATCTCGGCGGTATTAAATGTTGGAAGGATTTGGTAATGCGGATAATCGATCGAGGAGGTGAAGAGGGTGACGAAGCTCGAGCGAGCTTGACGTCGGAAGCTTGAGGGAATTGTTATACGTTGAATTTAAAAAGAGGAAGTGTTTATTTTTGTTTCGTTGATTTTATTTTGTAGGAATGTGTTCGCGGAATGGTTTAATAGGGAATAATTTTATCGTTTGATTTTATGCTTGAAGAATTTTTTAATTATTTTATTTTAATGGAAAAGGATATGGTTATTCTGTGCGTTTATTATGTTATGATTAAAATTTTTATGCGATACGAAAATTCTGCTGATCTTTAAAAGTGCATATTTTATTTTAATATTAATTTTTAAAATTACTGCTTTGAAATGAAAGCAAGTTTTATGTCCCACACGAAATTTAAGAATTTTCATTTTTATATATTTTGTTAGAGAAAAGAGCTTTTCATTTTTAGTCTATTTCAGTTTTTATGAAATGTTTTTATTATATCATTTCATACGAAAAACTGTTTTTAATAAATTAATACTTTTACTTTTGTTCAATACTATAATAATTTATTTTGCTTTTACAGTTTCGGCAAACGGACCGGTGGCAGTGCGCGGCGGCCAAATGAGTGCTTTGTCCTTGAGCCCTCCGAGATGATCGCTGTAAGTACCATCAACATTTTTTAAATAGTTATATTTTTTCGTACAAACTTTACAAGTAATTGTTGATCAAAATCAATATCTATTGAAAATGTTGGAAAAAGTTGGAGTTTTATGGTTTGTTCAAATTATTATTATCCTGAAAATACATACATCAAAGCTATATGCACAGAGAGTTAGTCAAATACAACCCCCCCGTCAGCCATACACGTTTTTTCCGCTCAAATTCAGCGCAGCTCTGAATTCGTTCGCAAAAAGTCAAGAGCGAAATTAAATAAACAGAATTTATTCCATTTTTATGTACACTTGCCAATAAAGTCAAATGCCAGCTTTTTTTTCTAAGTCTAACAATTTTTGTTAAGTAAATATTAGGAGGAAGAGAGTGTTTCATATGAAAATTTTTTCAGTAAAAATAGATTTAAAAACACTTTTAACTTCATGAATCAAATAAATTTTTTATTAAAATCAGGAAAATATAATATTTCTTTTTAGAATTGTAGGAATTATTTCTACAAAAGTCATCCGAACGATAACATTGTAGTCCCTACAAACATTAAACTAAAGATCTTACCCTTTCTCTTTCATTGTCAGCTCTAAATTAAACGCAAATAATAAGAGCTCTCCCTCTCCAATGCATATTTACCCTAGCCGACAAAAGCTTTCGGTGGTTTCGCTGTTTACCCTGCATTATCACAGCCAAAATAGACAATCGCAAAATCATCCCAAAAATCCATCGCCTTACAACCCCGCAAATCAGTAATTTTTCAAGCCGATCTAATCCCAATTAAATCAGCCACCTATCGCGCCCCCATCCCAGTCAATCGAACAATTTCCTCCTCGCCAAGCTCCATCATCCGGCGTCATAATAAAGTCACAAAACGCGCGCGCGATCCACTTTGTCACCCCAAAATTCGCCACTTCAAAAGCACCCAGTCATCGTCACCATCGTCCCCACTCTCCCCTAAATCAACCTAATCGTTTCGGAGCGTGGCCAAAAAAAACTAGTTAGCCGATGACTTTCGACCTTCGCTGACACGCTCGCGCTAAACATTATACACAGGGTGGAATGTCTGTCAATTACCCCGCGCGTGCTGGTGCACATCTACTGGCGGAGGGCTGGCTGCTCTATGTATATGTGTGTACGCGAAGAGGGAGCGAGCGAACCTGACGGTTAATCGATACACGCCGCCTCTCCCCCCTTTCTCCTCTCGCGGCGCTGCCTCCTCCTTATCCTCCTCTTCTCTCGCTATGCGAGAGCTACCCCACGCGTATACGCAGTGTGCCGGATCTCCGTGTGGCTGTGTGTAACGGATACAGAGCCGCTTGCAGGGCGCGCATCTGGGATTTGTGGAAATATTGCAGGGAAAATGTTTTTTTGAGAGAAACAGAGTTTGCGGGGGTGGATCTGGTTTCCTCTCTTTTTTCTTTTTTTGAGGGGTTGATTTTTTGCTCGCACGGCTTTTGAAAGCCGGCATTGTGTTTGTTTTTCCGTCGAAAGCGAGAGTCGCAATGTTTTTTTTTCAACTTGTAACTTTCACTCTCTATTACGGATACTCTTCTTAATACAATAGTTTTACGGGCTTACAAAATTTTAACAAAGCTATACAAGCAATCAAGGCTAATCAAAGCAACAGGCCCTCGACTGTCAATCATCCACAGCCACTCTATAATTACCCCCACGCCCTTCTGTTAATTCAACAGGCGAAAAGCGACTGCGCGCGTTATCAGCCAACCATCCCCCCCCCCTCTTAAACCTGTAATTTTTTCTTATCACATCACGATCTCGCAAAAAAAAAAAATGCAATCACGCAGAGCTCGACTGGTCAAATAAGCACCTTGCGCCGATCATGCTCATTCATGCAGATCGCGCGCTCGTCCATGTATACATGCGTGCCACACGCACAGATGCGACTTTGCGCGGTCGGTGCTGGCCTCTGGCGGGCGCAACCTCAAGTATATATACAGCGCGCGCTGTGGGACGTGTAAGTTCTACGTATACCGACGCGAGGTCGCGGTCCTTGATAACTTCGGTACGAGAGCACCTATTTTACGACGTGTTTGCTTCAAGTTGAGGTGTAGAAGCCGCGGCGTTTAATTGTTTTAGGCCTGGCGTGTATAGGGGGATTGAGGTTGTTGACGTTTAGCCAGCGAGGTTATGCGCGTGGAACGTTTTGGAAAAAGTTTTGTTTCGATGGTTTTTGATAGTACTTATTGGTTTTTTTATTGTAATTAGAATATTTTGCGACAAGAGGGTAATATATAGTTTAGATTTACCAAAACACAATAAACTTTTCATCACTTCAAAATTTAATAAAAAAAACCACAAAAATAAACTTCTAAAAAAACCATTTCGTCTTCCCCGCACGAACTCCAATACACTCCCTCACGACGCGCACTACCTTTCAACCCGCCGCCAACGCGAATAGAAGCCCAAGATTACAAAGAAAGCCCGCTGCACCTATACAATTCACCGATACGTCGTCGTTTCAACCCAATTTCGGAATCGCACGCGCCGCGAAAGTTTACTTCTCTCGGGATGCGCGCACGCGATTTCTCGCTCTCGCGGAGAGCCGGAATCGGGAGCATCGCGTGATCGCTGATCCCTCGCTGTGTAACGCCTGTCGAGCTTGGCTATCTGCAAAGTCAATACCGCGGCAGACACGCACGAAGGTGCAGCTGCCGTGGTATTTCGTCGGCAGTTTTACGGCTGACCGTGCGATATTATGGGTGAGAGGTGTTTTTGGGATCTTCGCGAGATTGGTATTTTTGGTTGTTATTGTGGGAGGTGAGGAGATGGGTTGTTGGGATGGTTTATTGGATTCACGGGGAGTGAGAGTAGCGTTCGAGTGGAGGATCCGCAGTAAAGTTAATGGAGCTTAAAGGGAGTTGATGATGCTGTAAAGTCAATGGCTGAATAAATTAGTACTTTAAGGTGATTGCCGCATCCGCTCTTTAATTATTTGCTCCTCTAAAGTTAATCCGATAATTTATTCCGCGTATTTGAAACTCGGTGAATTTAACGAAAGCTTCAAGAGTTTTTACATCTATTTCTTTATTACACGCACATTGTTCCGCGCGCAACGAGCGTAAACATTTTAATTGCCAGGACAGCCGATGGAGTTTTGCGTTTCTATAGACAATCGTCGCTCCGGGCACACAGCGGGACAATGCAATTGCGATTTAGCAATAACGATTTGCTCTTCTGCGTACGAACGGTGGTTCTTTATTCTCGCTTTGTGCCAACGCTCCTAGAAATTGAATTTTAAAGCGTCGCGTTCCTTTTCCGCTTTGCAATCGCTAATAGCCAAACAATACTGACAAAAACAACTTCCCTCTTCAAACTCGACTCTAAAATCGTATTCCAATAAAAAAATAAAAATAAAACTTAAAATTTTCCTTAATCCCCCAAACCACACCGTCGCCGTAATAGGATGCTCGGAAAGACAAGCGCGCAATTGGCTGGCGCGCGAGCGACAGAGCAAACATCCATTAATCGTGGACCTTGCCTACACAATGCGCCGGCTTGCGGCGCTTCTCGTAAAACGTGACTAGCACGCGTGCGGGAGGCGCGCAATTAATTTAGCCGCTCGTGCGAAATCGACGAGCGCGCGCACCACGTGAGCAGCTCTCGCGATCCGCGGATCGCGCGTAGTCGCGTGTGCGCCGGAAACGTGGACTGCCTGCATTAATGAGCGAAGGTTGTGATGGAGAAAAGGTCGTGGGAGATGATTTTGGGATATGCGAGTTTTGCGATTGTTTGAGGTTTTGGAGGAAATGAAGAGGCGAGAGTGATTGGTGAATGGGTACTACCTAGTGATGGTTGATTTGGATGAGGAAAAAATATTGACTGTGGAGGTTGTTTATACGGTGAGTTTTTTGGTTTGGTAACAGTAGTTTTTATGTATTTTAAGTATTGTTAAGGTGTTACGGATCAGTGAATTTTAAAGCGTTGTAAAAATTATTTCGATATGTACTAAAGTAAATTATAGTGTCGTGTCAGTGCATTCCTTTGCATTACATGAGCCACATTCCTGTGCGCATTCCGATGTTAAGACAATACAAGGCTACAATCGCATCGTCTCAAATCAATTTACAGTTCAAATTAAAGAATTTTTAGATCAAATTACGAAAATGCTTTATTATTAGCTAAATGTCAGAAAAATATAAATAATTTTAAACTAAAGTAAAATTTTGTTACTATTTAGTGTACATTACTACTCGAACTTATTACAAGTATTGATATCTAATTTCTATTTATCCAAGACAGAGATTTATTACAGGTCTAGATCTATTATAGCCTGATTTTCTAATTTTAAAGCAAAAATCCGTTAGCAGATGCAATCTATTAACTCTATTATTTATAGTTCACAGAGCGATTAACCGTTAAAACT
Organism: Eupelmus azureus; assembly: GCA_030522685.1. Lineage (NCBI taxonomy): Eukaryota > Metazoa > Arthropoda > Insecta > Hymenoptera > Eupelmidae > Eupelmus > Eupelmus azureus. The sequence goes on along the minus strand of JAPYZA010003578.1, from coordinate 18,757 downwards.
ACACGACAAAGAAAAATCTCTTGACCCATTAACTAGGCGAACTGTTAGCAATGAACTTGTTTTTTTTCGTATTTTTCGCTTTTGCGATGTTGGTCGTGATTCCGCGTCGTGCATCAGGTTTGTTTGGCTCGAAACCGACGCTATCTGTCTTCTTTTTTTCTTCTCTCTTTTGCTCTTCGTATGTATGAACCTTGTGCTGTTTATCTGTTCTCTTTTCCACAAGATTAGATTGGTAGATGTAGGTTTTCAATTTACGGCCGCTGCTATGCTTGTGTTTACTCGGCGAACTGTTACAAGTATGTATCAATTCAGCTTATTGATTTTTTTTCTCTAAAGCGGGAGTTCGGCTTGTTAATTTAGTTAAGGTGCTCGTAATCTTGCGCGATAAAAATAGAGTCAATACAGCGGTCAGCCTTAGAAAAATTATATGAAGAGATAATGATTGAATGAAATACTTGCTGGTGAAATACTACGAGTGACCTTCGTGCGTGAAATAAGTAAATTCGTTGAAAAATGTATCATTTCCTCTCAGCTATCTTATCAATTACTAATTCAAATGTTCACATGAAATCGCATTATAAATGCATTGGGCGTTATTCATTTCATATTATAAATATGCTTTTATATTCTATTCAAATAATTTTACGTCAAACGCGTCCTTTTACAAAAAGAAAGATACAAGAATACGTTTATAATCAATTAACAACTCCGAGTATTTTAGTAAAAGCTCCCGAATTTCTATAATTCGCTCAGCCACTACAATATTCATCCCATCTCCCAAAGTCCACTTAATCCAACCCCTCCGCAATTCCAAATTTAGAAACATCTGGCTCGATATCGCGAAGTCGAACTACGTTGCCGCTTTGCCACCCTCTCTTCGCCAATGCAAATTCCCGCCTTCGCCGCGGCGCAACCCTCGAAGCCTCGAGGATAAAAAAGACGACGGTATTTTCGTCTCTCCCCCAACGGCTCATTACTCACTTTCTCGCCGTCCCACTCGTCGGTACTCGAGGCCTCCGGTGGCGCGCGTCTCAAGACGATTTAAAAAATTCACGCCTTTCGCGGCGGAAATTCCAAATCCCTCTTCTTCTTCGTCTTTAAGTCGCCCGCGCGCGCGCGAAGAAGAAAGAGCGATAAAAAGAAAGCAAACGTCCTTAAAATAAACGCGAGGAACACGAGAGGGTATATATCTGCGCGTGTGCACATCCTCCTCCGACGCCTACTACACGCGCCGACGACCTTTTACGGAACGCGCGGCATTTTGCTTTTAAATCGATTCGCCTTGTGTTTTATTCCGCGAGAGAAACGGGGATTTCTGCGAGCGTCGACCTACGCGCGCGACGTGAGAGCACGGGTGATTTTCATAATTTCGTTGTTTGAATGACGGGACTCGCTGGCGCTGCGTTTCTGCCTTATTTTGGTAGCCGAGCGAGAGCCGAGCGGGGGTGGAGCGCGCGGCGAAGGTCTCTGTTTTATCGACCTCTCTCGGCTTTGTCCGCGAGTGTATCCTTCGTTGAGCGCGAGCTTTACGTTCGCGGCGATCGTATTGTGTTTCCTTAGCTTGTTATTTTTGCCTCGATAATTTTTGATGCTCTTACAAATTTGAGGATTATGCTAATCCGGCCGCGAAATTCCGATAGGTGGTCGTATTGAATTTCGAGGGTTTTTGCGTAACCCGTGTCACGAAACTTATATTCTCTGTGAATAATACATAACGTTTAATCAGATAAAAACAAAAATTTTGCATCCAACTAACTATTTATCCGCAAAACTCACTCGTTTACGCAAACACACCATTAGCACAGTGCTCCACTACCCCGCATCCCTCAGTCGCTATCTCTGAAAATCAACCCCGGCGCATTAGCTCTAATTAACCCAGCCGACCTCGCCGGAGTCTCGCGGCTCTTAAAAAGCCGGGCTACGTGTCCGCGCCGGCGCTCCGCAGTTATTTCCACGCAAGACCGCGGCACTCGAGCGGATTCGTGAATTAGCGCGCTCTCAGCCGCGGGAGGAAATAGCCGCGCGAATCGAAGCGTATACACACGAGCGAAACATGAATCACTGGCGCGAGCGCTGTTAAGTTCTGAGAAAAGCAACGGCTGCAGGAGAGAAAGCAGCAGTTGCGGTGTAGAAAAACGCTGGCCTGATAAGGGCAAGTGAGTCAAATCGTAGCTGCGCTGGGTCGGCGGAGAATTGGGGACGCGAATCGGTGGGAGTGGATTTGGAGAGAGATTGAATGGTTTTTTGATTTTTAGTTGTGGATTTTTTGATCTGGAATTTTTTGGTAAAGATGGGCACTTGTGGGGAGAAGGGAAATATTAATAAAGTGTTTTTAGTTGAGAAAATTGAAAAAGCGTTGAAATGTTATTAGTGTTTTTGGAATTGTAAATTAAAGAAATTGTTATTTGTTGATGAGAAAATGTCAATAAAGCAAATCACGTTGCGTCGATAAGGCAGGTAACGGAGGACGAGCGGTGTTGATAATCGCATCTTACATAAGACTACTGAATTCCTGCCTTATCGACTATTGTTTTTCGTAATTGTTGATTATTTTTTAAATGATTTTTAGCAAATAATATTCCAAATATTGTTATGGAGTACAATCAATCACTTTTTGTTACAACATTTTTGAAATTTGATAATGTCTTTTTTCAAATAAAGTCAATTAATACGTTTTCTTACTGAATTGTTAAATATCATCTAAAACAACAACTTTTTAAAATATTTAATGTAATGACTCTTTGTTTCATTTATTTTATAACACTCTTTAAAAACTTTATTAATAAAATTTCCTTAAAAATATTAAATTTCCACCTAATATTTTAAACTCCAAGCTCCCCCCACCGCCATCAATCAACCTAATTAAAACAATAAAAAAACCTTCCCACCTCCGCACCGATAAAACATCGCACTCCGCGCAGTATAGGTCCCATTCATCAAACCTCAAAACCAAAACCGATAACACGTCAACGAGCGCACTCTGCCCCAAATCTCCGAGAAGAGAAACCGCTCGCGTGAAACTATACTCGCTGCTCTCGGCGTTTTTGTGAATGGGCGCAAAAAAAGGCCATACTCGCATCGTATAGTCGTCGTCGCCGCCTCCCCTTATCTCCGGCTCCTATCGCGTCAGCGCGCGACCGGACGACCGGCTCCAGAGACGCGCGTCACGATAATAAAACCGACGTTCCTCTCCTTTTTCCTTCCTTTTTTATTGTCGCGCTCTTGCGCGTGCGTGTATATATATCTATACACGCACACGTGTACGTAAAAGTTCGGTTGTGAGAGCGGGCATCAGTGATGGACTAAGTTTTCTCGGATGGATTTTGCCAGGGGGTATCGAATTTCTTTTTAGGGTAGCGTTGCTTCGTGGGGGTATTTCTGGACTGGGCCGAAGGCGACAGTTCTCGTGAATATAGGGGGATGAAGGAGTTGAGATACGAGAGTTCTCGGAATGGTATAGAGGGGGAATAGTGGATGTGCGGGTTATTTTGGCGATGAGAGAGGATCGATCGATCGAGCAATGAAAGCCGCGCGAGCGCGCATCCTGTTGCGTTTTGGTTCGTTGAACTTTGCTTTTGTGTGCGTGTGAGCTTCATCCGCCCCGCGTGTCCTCTTTTCCCGCTTTATCGGCTGGTTAGATAAATTATTGTTGTTATTGTTGCTATTTTGTAAATGACTGCTGTTTAACTCCGGGAAATTTAGTTTCGTTTGGGAATATATTTCGATTCTCGAATGCGAAATATCATTTGGGTATCAGTCTTGACTATTTGGAAAATTTATTTGGCTAACAGAACGAGGGAATGAAATTGAATTATTGCTTTCAATTATACGGCATTAAATTTTAGGATACAATGGCAGACAGTAATAATAGTTATTTGTTTAATGAAGCATTGTAGCTCGAATTAAAAAATAAATCATTAATTACGATCGATATGCAACAGTTAATTAAACGCACCAGCCCAATGTAAATACGAGCTACACAAAAAACCCAACAAGCACATTATAATTAATAAAGACTTTCCACCACCCACAAGTCACTCTTCCCATCAATCGTAAGGCAGCCGAGCAACGCCTCAGCTCTCAAAACTCCAAAAATATTTTCCCAAAAGCCAAAGCAAAAATAAAATTAATTATAAATTATGCTCGGCCGAGCCAGCCTCCGAAAAGAAGGCAAATATTTTTCTTCGTTTCTGCGCTAATGCCCGGCCGAGGATTACATGCCGCTCTAGCGTCTCCGCTGGGAATGCCGGGAAGATTTGCAACCCTACCTGCGCCCGCCTTGGAGCCTGACGAATCGCGGAGTCTGCTTTGCGCTCGGCCCCCCTGCCGCCACACGTGTTGCAAAAGGCGCACAGGGAAAAACTTTCGAATTTTAAATGCCCGCTCGATGTTCATATTTCAAGAGCGAATGGGTTTTTTGGCGATTGAAGCTCCGAGGAGTGGAGATTGGATTTTCGAATTAATAAGAAATGAATTGTTTTGTCTGGGATTTTGAATAATTCTCGTGGAGCGCTGCTGCAGTAGTTGCGTCCGGAATGACTTTGTTTTTCGAAAAAAGAAAAATTGTTAAGTGGGTTAGAACTGATATACTGCGTCGTATAAAAATAGTCCTAGAATATTTATTAATATAGTGTAAGTGATAGATAGATAGCGTCCTAGATTTAAGTAAATTAGCACGGACTTGCGACTCGCGTCTACAGTTTTTTTTATAAAAAAGAATGTATTTAAGAACCACGCAATTTGACATCAAATAAAATTTATTATTCAATATTTACTACTTCCTTTATTCCCATTATACCATTAAAAAAACATCAAACAACACCCACCTCACCCACCATCCACTCACAAAACGAAAAGACCTCCTCCCCACCCCCTCTCCCGTAACCCAATCGAAAAGCACTCGATTAGCTCGAAAATTGAAACAGGACGTCTTCATTACTGCCCATTCCACCCCGTCCCCGTTTTCACTCTCGCAGCCTCTCAGCATTTCACAGTCGACGTCCTCTCTCTAGCTAGCTATACGCGCGCGCTTGGCAAGTGTGCACATGCGGGGGTCCCCGCGCTGAACCGAAAATAAATTTTCGAGACCGCCGGCGCGTCTCCTCTAACGCATATGCACACGCATGTGTTTCTCGCCGCTCTATAGGCCCTCTCCGGGGAAAATACAACTGGCTACGCGCGCCTTTATTTATTTGTCTCTCTGCGCTCGCGCGCGTGCCTTTTTCCCCTGGAAGATCGCCTCTTTCTTTCTTTCACGACGGGGACGTTCGGGCTTCTTTTTTCCTCGGCGATCGTACGGAAATAGAGCGGAGGCTGCGAGCGGCCGCAGTGGAAGAGGTAGAGTCGCCGTGAGGGATGATGAAAGTTTTTATAATTAGTTTTTTCAAAAGGGGGTTTTGTTAGTTTGGGTGCCGGGGCTCTGGGGATTGATTGCGGGGAGGTTACGGATGACTGTTTTGGAGTTGGTGCTTTATTGGCTCGCTGAGTGTTATCGTTCTGGTGGGGATTGATGGTCCGGGATTCTCGAACTGATTTAGCATTTTTGCTCCAAAATTACCAATTATTCTACGTGACTCGAGCGCTAATCATCTAATTAACAGCTCGCAGCCCGCCTTTATCCGCTCACAAAGCCCGGCCGAGCTTCGAAGCTAGAAGTGAAAGGGGTTAAAGATAAGACTCCCGGCGCATTCCGAACGGTATACTTTCATTCACCGCGCAGCATCTCTAACGGTAAACCTCGAAAAAAGAAACAATGCCTCCGACGCATCTCTCGACTTTCACTTTTCCAAAAAATATCTCCAATCGACCATAAAACCCCACCTCCCAAAAACACCCACTACCCACGTTTCCCCAAAAAACCCTCCTAACGCTCCAAAAAGCACACATCTCCGCATGCTGCACTCGCGCCGCCCTATCCGCACACACGTGTGTGCTTGCGCGCAGTAGTAAAGCTGCTGTCTCTCTCGCTCACGTGACCCAGGCGCCTCGTGTGCTGCCTGCCTCTACTCTCTCACTCCTCGCTTTGTTTTCTCGTTTGCCTGCCTCGAGTCTCTCTCTTTCTCGCGCTGCGCGCCGGCGGCGCGAGGCGACGCGCGCGCGATATATATTTCCAGTGAGCGCTTGGATCCCCGGCAAGCGCGACTGACCTCTCTGCAGTCGGTCGGACGACACACTACGAGCCGGTCGGGACTTGTGGGATAGCTTTTTGTGCGCGAGAGGTTTTTTTTGGTTGGTGTGAAGCTCTCTTGGTTGGAGAGAGAGGATGGTATAATGAGAGTTTCGACGCGAGTTATGTAATTAGTGGATTATATAGTGTGTGGAGACGTGCGCGGTGTGTGATTCGGTGCGAGTTTGGACGTGATTGCTGCAGAGCGAAGAGTTGTGTTGTTTGATAGTTGAGGGATATGCAGTTTTTGAATTGTGCTGAAGATTAGTTTGAAATTCACGGAAGTGACTATGGCTCTGGGAGCTTGAAGTAAGTTTTCCGTAAATAAAATTCGAATTCCAAGAGTCACGCTTGTTTCTTGATCTCAGTGAACTTAACAACAGTGCCGCGTTTTATCTAATAGATAATAACAAATCGCACCGGGATTAATCACTCCGGTATGCGATAAGCCGATCATCGACAAGCAGCCGAACCAGCAGTGCACCTAAACAAAAACACTAAAAACTCGCAAGCACACTTCAACCTGCCTCACAAAACCCACAGTGTCGTGCCTATAACCAGTGACCAAAGACAAGAAAACCTTCACCACGAATAAAAAGCCAAGATGCTCATCGACACAGATCAGCTGTAGAGCGCAATGCTGAAGCACGCGCGAAGAACAGCGGCGCAGGTCGCCGCCTCAGCAGGGCGAACCAGCTGCCGGGGCGCCGCCTCCGTCCTCAGGCGCAGGAAGCGCGGCCGCTCCACGTCCAGGAGCTGGCCCTGCACGCCCAGCACCCTGTCCGTCGTCTCGACTACCTCCTCCGAGGTGCGTAAATAGAAACGTCTCGTCGACGGGGGGCTTTCTCTTTCGTTTTCTCTCGCTCTTACGCTCGAGTGGCCTCGCTTTCACGGGATATTAGTTCCGGTCCTCCAAGGGACACCACTTGACACGCTATTTTTCCGGTTTTTCGCTTTGGACGAGCGATAGTTTCTGGAGGCGGTCAGCTTGACTTTCGGTTTCTTTCTGGGGCCTTTTGCTTAATTGGTGAGAGAGCGCGCGTATGGGTGGAGGAGTAACGGCCCGTGTGAGCTTTCTGTTACGGGCAGGCTAAATAATAATAGCGAGATAAGATAAGATTAGATTGGCGGGGTTCTAACGTTTTTCGGCTCTGTGTTTTCCGTATTTTATCAGCTGGATCATCGCGGCGTTCTGTAAAGCGATTGATTAAAGCTGTATCAACGTGGCTAATTTAATTGCCCGGAAACTTAGCTCTGATAAGCGTAACAGCGATCGAGCCTGTTCTTGTACAGCCTCTTAATTTCAAGTGCGTCGTATACCTGTTACAACTCGAGTTTGTGCCTCACGGGCAAAGCGCTCTTTTACAATTCCAGCAACTTAGCGACATCGAAATAAAAAGTTTGCCCTCTGAAAAAGTAGTCTCCTTAGCAACCCGGCGACCCAAATGTCACTTTTATCCGCGCGCAAATTTATTGCTCTCGCGATAACCGCGTTTACTGCCCATCGATAAGACAAAAAGCAGCTTCACCCAAATCTGCAAATCCAAAAAGCTACCGTTATAGCATCAAACTCGCAAACAAAACATTGATTGCGTGCGATTTAAAACGCACGTCGGCCACTTCCTTAATACTCACTTCGTCGCAACCCGATACGCAGGCCTGAAAAAGCCAAATAACAAAGCGATCACCTCCAGCTTATAAGCTCGTTGCTAAAACGCTTGGAGAATGACGAGAGCCACTTGGGCCATTAGGCGCGGAAGGTCTCTTAATGCAGCGGTTTCGCTTTATTTTTAGCCCGCGCCGCGGATAATAATATTTTAACAAACCTTCGATTTTCGCTCCCCGCGGTGAGAAGAGACGACTGCGCTTCTGCAGTTGACCCCGCCACGACGCCCGGTACCCAAACTGTCTCTCCTCGCAAATTAGCGAGCATTGCCTTAGATCTATAAGTGCGCGAGAGAGCGAGCCGAAACGCTCAAGTGACGAGGAAAAATGTGTGTAACGACGTGAGTGTATTACGTACCGCTTACCGAGAATCGCACGAGGAAGTCCGTCGTTACAGTAAATATAAGCGCTTTTCGGCAATAATTCCGTAAATACGTTACTTTCCATTCGTCCGCTTTATATTTACGCGAAAAGCCATCCTCCCTTCCCGATTCCCATCAGCCGGATATAGGCGATGCATATCCGAGCGTCTAATGAAAGTCCAGGCCCGCATTAAGGCAGGGCCAATAAAATTATCCGGAGAGAAAGAAACGCGATTCGGCGCCGTTAGGGCCGTAATGCGATTTTTCCGCAAGCGGCGAGCGCTAAAATGTTTTTAATACACGCGCCATTAGCCATCGCGCGCCGGCGTGTAATCGCCTTGGGAAAATTAAATTAGCCCCCGCGCGCGCCGGAAACTGCGCGTTTGTACACATCCGCGCGAAATGACCCCGAGACGGTTATGGACACGACGGGGCGGAGGGACGATTTAGATAAAATAACCCCGGCTGAATAATAAATAGACGAGATCTTTCCGTGAAGAGAGAGAGAGAGAGAGAGAGAGAGAGAGAGAGAGAGAGAGAGAGAGAGAGAGGCCAGAAATGGCTAGACTAAATCCCCCATTAAACTCGCGGATCCACGAGAGTGGCTGTCTTCTTTTTGCCTTCTCGACGCGCGGAGGCTTGATGTAGTAGTCTTTCCCCTCTGGGCTGTGTGTTGCGGCAGTCGAGGGTGTAATGGAGAGCGAATTTTAAAGGGACTCTCAGTGTGTCGGATGTGCGCTGGGTTTCTCTCTTTTTTTTTGTTGGGGAGCTCGGAACGAAGACGAGTATTTTGATATGTATGTGAATCATTTTAATGCGTGGGTGCTGGGCGTGGAATGTAAATAAATAGTGGTGCAGGTAAAATTGAAATTGAGATGTTCGCGGATTCCATCATGGTTTATAATTTTATTTTGGAAATGTCGATTTGTTCATTAAAAGTTTTGATTTAGAAGAGTGTTGTATTATACATTTTTGACTGATACGTTTATCATGTATAACAAAGTTTGAGAAAAATGTTTAAGGGCAAAGATCATTGAGATTAAATTTAAATATTTTTGTATTTCAAATTTTGTCGTTTTTGAGATTTTATTTTACAAATTTACATTTACGCGTTTCTTGTTTTGTAAATTCACGTTTAAAAAAGAAAATCGTTTTTTGTGGTAATGATAAAAGTTTGCATCTAAATTTGGAAAAACCCACTTCGTTCATGAAAAAATGACTAATGTTAAATATTTGGATTATTGATGTTGCAAACATGATAAGCGCTGAAGAATTCGAAGCAAAAGTAATGTTCATGCATTTAAGATTTTGAATGTACTTAATTAATATAAGCTAGGAAAAATGTGCCATTAAGTTTACTTAATAATTTATTTAATGTTTGTAATAAAACTTTATTTACTTCAAACACTTATATTATACACGGCAGACGCACCAAATTAAAATCAACATAAAAAATTATACATTATAATTGAATTTAAATCCTCGTTGCATTATGAATGTCACAAGCTCTACATTTTCGTCAATTGAATGAATAAAACAACAATCAAAAAATTCCATCACGCGTCTTACAAAACGTCTCTTATAAAAGCAAAAATATTCCTTAAAAAGCATGAATAATCGTCTTTTTTACCTCTCTCCAAGCAAGCAACAAAAAGCTACTATCCCTACTGAAAACCCATCTATAATTTCCACTTACCTTGCGCAAACTAGCGCCTCCCCGCTCACTTAATAAAAAAAAAGAAGGAAGACACTCTGCTTACACCCGAATTCCCAAAGAACCGGAGCTGCTGTTTACAAATACGGCGCAGTTTTCGGAATCAAAAACGGTAAATACATAACACTCCCGTGCCGGAATTTTTTCGCATTTTCAGCCGCCTCGCATTACAGCAGGGGCATATCCAGATCAATTTTCGCGCGCGTGGGCAAGGCCAAGGTCGCGACGTCTCCCGCATAAAATTAATTCGCCGCCGGCTGCAAGCGCCGCTCTGCGGATCTAAACTTTCCGGAGCGATCGAGTGATTCTTTTTTATTCGCCTCGCGATCAAAGTGCCCGCGCTGGCGCCTGCGGGCTGTTGGCCGATTAATGCTTTTTCTTCTTCGCGAGAGTGGCTTTTTCGCGCCCAGATGCTGGAAGATGTGAGGGATTTCGTTAAGCTGGGTGTGGGTTATTTTGGAGAGAGGAGGGTTGGGTGGATTTTTTTTTTTTTTTTTGGTTTGTGCTTTTTGGGTTGGTGTGTAGATATGGCTTTGTGCTTGGACTTTTTGTGGAACAGAAGCTTCGTTGAATATTTGAGGGTGGGTGAGGGAGTGGGGTATTGGTATAGTTGTATCAGTGCTTTTTATAAATATAATCGATTTTTTCGTGTTGATTGGGAAAGAAGTCTGGAAGTAATGTAAATTGATAATGAGTTTGTGAGCATTGATTAAACTTTGAATACATATGTACGCTCAATAGTAAAAATATTATATCGATGTTAAAAATAAATTAAGAAAATATGTATATAAATATGGAAAGTTTAGTAATACACTATTTAAGTTTAATGACATTTAAAATTAAAATACAATTCTTCAGATAAAAAATCATTAATATCGTTCAACTATCTCTACATTACGAACTCTGCACTTCGATTAGCAATCGTACAATAGTTCTAAAAATACTCCATTATTATTCAGCGCTTATTTTTAATACCTAACAGTATCAGTCCAATTGTTCATCGTAAATCGGTAACTAAGCTCCCGAATCTTACTGCACACATTAGCATACAATAAAAATTTGCAACATTAAAAAAATAACTGGCGCGTTTATCGCGTCCGTCATTATACCAACAGCAAAAGGTCAAAAAGAAGAAACGACGAAAAAAAAGGAGAGGGAACGAGTTAATGAAACAAGGACAATAATAATAATCTTTTGCATCACATTTCAAGCGTTGCACAACTCGCGTACACCGCCGACGTCGTCGTCTCGTCGGCGCACGCTTGTTTATGCGTTGCGTCACGTTATTCGAGTATATATAAAGTTTTGCGCTCTTTTTCTTCGCTTTTTAATTCGAGCGACACTCGCGATTTGCCGTTCGAAGAAAGTTAATCGATCAAGCCGGGAGAGAGTTAACGAGTTGTTTTTTAAACTTTTTTTCTCCTTCTCGCGCGCGAGTTGGCTTAGCGTGTGAGTCGTGGGTTTTCCTTTGCGAAAGTATGGTTTTATGAGCCGGTGAAGCCGATTGAGATAAAGCGAGTTAATATTTGTTTTATAAGTGGTATTGCAATGATTGTGAGAATTTATAACGCTGCTGTGAAGGAATAAAACGATTTTTCATTAGTTTCGTCATCAAAGAGAGACTGGCGGTTAATCAGTTTTTCAATAAGGTTTTCGTAATGGGTCGAGAGAAAAATTTATTTAGAAGCCGAAAACGAAGTAATTAAAAAAGTCATCAAAATAATTTTAGAATGCTTATTAAAGCAGTGTGTGCAACATTTATTCTTGTTTGAATTGCAAGAAAAATTATAATGTTATTGCACTTGATTGCTGCGTTATCATCATTACACTTGCTCAACGCTATATCGCACTTAGACTCGAGTGCTTAAACGAAGTTAAAAAGAATTACCTTTTTAAATTAGCAAACTCATTTCACGCTGTATAACAATGTAAATTTCCTGCCGAAAAACCATCCAGTTTCTAAGGCAAGGTTATTTTTTGGATTATTTCTTAAAATGTTTTAGGACAAAATAAACTCTGGATTACCGAGTGCTCCGATGACTTTGAATTTAAAGCTGTTTTAGGCAACAAGTATTGTACGAAAAAAATTACAGATGCTTTTTCTAGAAAAATATTTATACTCCGTGAAAATCGAAATTACAACCTCACTGTTTTTGTTGTCCATCTAAAAAATACAACCATCAAAAAATCCAGACCCCAAATAATCTCAAACCCAATCACCAGTTTCTCTTTGGAAAAGCTCGAATTCCAGTATCCGAAAGTGAAACTCAGCCCAACCAACAAACCATAAAACTATTCCCAAAAAAAAATCCAATCCACAATCAATACCCAATCCCCCCGATCGATCTAGGCCAGCCTCACACGTATCCACCTCGCACGCTCCCGTCTCTCTCACATAATTCCCTCGCTCGCTTCCCATTTAGTTCTCCGCAGTCCATCCGCACAATGAGCTCGCTCGCGCGCACACAGTCACGTATACACATACACGCGATATAAAAAAAGCCGTCGTAGTGTCGCGAGTTGTGGGAGGCACGCGCGCGCGCGCTCTCATTCTCTCCGAATTTCCAGCTCTCCGTCGCCGGGAGAATCGCTCGCGTGAATCAGTGTATCAGCCGGAAGTCCGGCCCACGAGTTCCGGCGGCTACACACACACACGTATATGCATACAGAGACTGACTCGTCGTTGTCTGTCTTTTTTTCTCGGTGAGCGTCCTCGGATGAGAGCGCGACACGTCAGCGTGATGCTACCGAAAAGCTAACGCAGCTGAAACGACGCTTTTCTTTTTTCCTGAGAGAGAGGGGGTCTATTAATATGGAGGATGGCCTTGGTTGGGATGGGTTGAGGGTGTTTTGTTGGGAAGTTGTCGGGTGGGTGGGATGGTGGGGGCTTTTTTGGTTTTTGGGACGGTGTGAATTAATTTTGGAATTTTTGGAGTGATTCACGCTTTGCTTCTTCGAAGGAGCGCTATAAGAAGTGATCGTAAAAATCTTTGTTACGTTTTATAAAGTAGTTTATAAGCTACTGTCTGCGTAGGGCTTTGATGACTCATGTTTACGTAAATAAACGTCTGCTATAGTCTTGCGTTTATTCTTAAAAACTTTTACGATATGAATGTGTAATTTTATAATGGCTTGTAGACGGTGAATCGGCATCAATGAATTTTACTTAATTGCCACTGTTGTATAAGTGTATTGATAAGTTTAACAATTTGGCATTGTTGCTTTTGATAAAGAGCTATCGCTTGCTTTTGTTTCATTTAGACTCTTCATTCAGAATTGCGTTGATAATTGGATGTGATTTCAGTACTTCCTTTGGAATATTTTAAAACATAATTTTATTCAATGTATTATTATAAAATAGAATGGCATCAGAAAATAACGAAATATAAATTTTGTAAAAACGTGACTTTTACCATTTTCAACATTTGTTATAAATAAACATTTGTCCTGCATTCAACTTCTTCCCTCCTACGCGATCTGTCATTCCAAAAAATACAATACATTCAAATCACAAACATCTTGATTCAATTATTCACCATACATCTATAAACTTGCCAGATGAACAAACTCCCAAACTCCTTTTCAATCTTCCGCCGGCTCTCGTTAAACAAACGCTGAATCGCTGCATATGGCTCTATGACGACAAAAATTTTCGGGCAGGAGAGCTCAATGAGCATGCACCGCTTCAATTGGTTACACTCTGGGCCCTCGAACTCTTCGAGATACAGATGTCACTTGTGCATACACGTATATGTGTACCCTTTGGAAGCGAAGATCTCTAGAGTCGTTTCGTGACGGACTGGTCTATTATTCCGGCTTGTGTAACCGGATGGGTTTGTTGAACCGACGAAATTGACTTTTTCGAGCGAGGGAGTCGCTACGATTGTTTTATATAGATTTTTCGGATGATTGATATGCAAATACGGCGTTGGCTTGGATATGTCTAAGGCCGTATTGTCTCGTTTTCAATGTTTGAAAGAAAGTTCTAGGAATCATGTTACAATGGATGTACTTATGGAAGTCATTTTTATTACTTTATGCATTTATCCTTGAATATCTTCATTCGAAATTACTATATTCAATTAATAAATATAATAGTGCATTAACGTTTACTTATAAGAAAACAAACCATGAAATTCGTTTTAACCAGCGTTCACTCTATTATTTATGCAATAAAATAAACTTTCAAAGCGAATAAACCATCCGCTCAAAGAAGCAAAGCCAAAGCCGCTAAAAGCAAACTTCTCTTCTTGTTTCAGATCGACTATCCGGAAGTGCACAGCGGTAGGATGCATCGACCTCCGCAGGCCCATCCCATCAGCGACCATCGGCAGGTCAACCTGGTCTTCGAGGATACGGTAAGCTTTTTCTCCCCCCCCCCTCTCTCTCTCTCTGTCTCTTCCCCTCACGCTGACCCAGCGGCAGAAAATCCAAAAAAGGTTCTCTCTCTCTCGCTGTTCAAAGTGCGAAGTTCGGCCAGTGGACAATGACGCAGGATCCGATCTGTAAATTTCGGTTGTTGTACGCGCAGCGGTCTGGAGTGGTTGTTTTTGTGCGTTACGAGAATAGGCGGTTTTTGGGATCGCTGACTGGTTTATTGAGGTACAAAAAGCGTACGACTGAAGGCAGTTGTGATTAAGAGAAAATGCCTGGGTATGATATGTTTTTTCAGACCGGTTAATGGTTGAGGATAATGCGGTTAGTTATTTAATAATTTTACGTAATTTATACACTCTTATAAGATAATGTTATGGTTTTGTTAAGGATTATTAATGTTACTGTACGTACATTTTGTGTGTCTGGATTTTTGAAGATATTAAAATCATTATAAAATTCTTACTTGCAAATGAATTATTCTAAATCATTCAATTTGCACTTTAATACCAAACCTTTAATATCTCAATCGTTGATATTGAACCACTAAAACCTTAATCGGCATCAGTCATCGAATGCTCCTTGGATTTTTCGGGCGATATCCGCTACTGCCTGTGTATACTTTCTTTTTTATCTCTTCTCATGCCTTTCCATTTCATCTTGCCGAGCTACTCTCTTTCTTTGTAGTGGGCGCAGCAGTTCTACGTAATAAATTTGCAAATGTTTTTTTTTCAGTGAGTCTTAAATTTACACACCCGACTCACGCAAGCTCGGGTGATTGATCTCGTTTGTTCTTTTGGTCGTGCTCAATACTCGAGTCGATTTACATTCGATCGGAAGAAATGCGACGGATTACGTAAAAATCACGCCAAAAATATGTGAAACTGCAAGACTTATGTAATTTTTCTGGTACTAAAATGTAATGAATGCTAATTTTTCGTGTTCAAAAAACACAAGTCATTTTAAAATTCATAATTAAAATAATACATTTTTAAGAAAAATATCAGAATAAAGAAATAATTTATTTTGATAGTCAAAATTACATTCATTATAGGCAGACACATTCAATTTAAAAACAATATTGCGTACCTCAACTCAATTTACTTTCCCTTCAAGCATCTCTGTAATCGATGAAATGGGTATTCTCACGGCATCCGTCGGCCAGCAAAAAAATTTCACCAAACGTTTCTTCTTCGAGCCGTAATGCGACTAACTATAAGTATCATAATTAACCGCGCCTAAACGAGAAAGTTCGAATTTCCGCATCCTCTGCCCCGTGGGCAAATCCATGTCCGATTGATTTTTTTTTGCACCTCCCGGCGCGTCGCTCGCGCGCACGCAGAGAATCAAAATAGAGACCTACAAGCTTATTAGAGCGAAAAATCGCTGTTAGAAAAAGCGCGGGGATCGACGCGAGTCCATTGACGGCTGTTTCGGTAGAGCGTAAAATCGGCTCTCTGGCAGCTAGAGTAGAGAGCGAAATTTACCTCGTATTTTTAGGTCGATCAGCGATGCTTCTCGTAAACAAACGACAGATCGGAAATCTGCGACGGCTGTTCGCTTTCTTTTTTTTTGCGGAGACTGCGTTAATTGATTTTTGCTGTGATGCTTCGTAATGTGTTTAATGAATGGATAATGTCTCGATTAAAGTGTGTTGTATTATTAAAAGTTAACGTGATTTTTAAGTGATGGTACAGTATTAAAATTTTTGTAAAGGGAAACTTTTTGGTGTTTATATGAATACGTATAAACGTTCCAAAATTATGAAAAGTAAGATAATTTTGAAGAACTGTTGTCGGTAAAACAGGTTTCTGTATCATAATATGCATATAAACTGCTTGAAAATTGACTTTCTATAACAATAATTTTTTATATATTCTAATTATAAATTGTATTAATTAAAACTGACCCACCCTAAAAAAAACACCTCAAACACCTCTCAAACACCAATCATCAAAACCCGCATCCGCACTCAAACCCACACACATACATCCACCTTTGCTTACCACGGACAAATCAGACCGATATCCTCATCGGGCCCCGATATCGATCCTCTCCAGGCAAAAAAAAAGAGAGGAAGCGAACCAAGCCACGCTCGACTTGGTCGCTCGCGCGCACAATGCAGTGGCGAAGGGCATCGACGCGCCGATGTCGCATGCGTATCGGATGACGCGCACGCAGGAGTTGAGGGAATATCGCCTCGTGTTCCGCTCGTGCGGGCAGCATGGCTATATGGCCTGGAGAATCGAACGCGCGTGTACCACAGGTGGGCCCCCCGAGGCGCGCCGCCGAGAGGTGATTTCTTTATTATGCGTAGGGTTATAAATTTGCGAAAGTTTTTTGGGACTGGTGGGTTTGGGAGATCGGTTTGATCGGTAGGCAGATTGCATGTTTAGTATTTTGGGCGGTGATAGATTTTAGTGTAGTTATTAATTGGATAGAAGCAGTTTTATTAATACGGACTAATACAAGTAATTGTTTAATTGAAAAACCAAATTATGTAGCCTAGATAGCAAGAAATTTGGAAAAGCTTATGCGACGGTAATTCTTGTAAATTCATCTGAAAGCCGATAAAAGTATAATTTACGATTTTTAATAAAAGAAAATCCTTAAAGCAAACATCCTCATCCCAAAATTGATACATTCGCGTACTAAGCAAACAAATACAAACAGCGTCAAAGCCAAGACCTCCCGAGACACATTACAAAATCTTTATTTTCAAAGCAAACTGCCGGCCTGTTGACACACGGCCGTAGCTCATCTCTCTCCTCCCATCGAAAATCGAAGGCCCCATCTGCGGAAAAGCAAAAAATAAACAGCAGAGGAGCGAGAGACAACGAGCCTCGGGGAAAGGAAGAAAAAAAAGAGCTTTCGTTTTACGAGCGCCTTTAACGACTGTTTACCGGGCCGCAGTCGTATCTTTCTCATTCGGCCCGGCCTCTTTGGGATATTGCACTTCCTATACATAGCCACCTTATGCCAGCGTCTCTTTTTCTCCTGCGGTCGCGCTCGCGCTTCTATCCAGCTCCTTAATTTGCTTCGTCTCTCTATCTTCGCTGCGTTTTCTGCTGCATTGCTGCTTCTGGTCTGGTCGTTTTGCTGCGCGCGCGACGCTGCGTACTTTGTGGGCTTGAATGTGCACGCCGAGGAAAATCGTTAATTATTATGTTAATTTA
The DNA here is from genome assembly GCA_030522685.1 of Eupelmus azureus. Classification (NCBI taxonomy): domain Eukaryota; kingdom Metazoa; phylum Arthropoda; class Insecta; order Hymenoptera; family Eupelmidae; genus Eupelmus; species Eupelmus azureus. The sequence goes on along the minus strand of JAPYZA010003578.1, from coordinate 1,300 downwards.
TTCATAGGTAATAACGTATTTATTATGAAAAGTAATATCGAGTTTTAGTACGGTAGCGAATTGCGGCTGTGAATAGAAAATTTTGTTTTGGCGCTGTTTTTGTTTCTGTTTTTAGAGATAATTCTAAATCTGTTTTAAGGCTATTAAAACGTGAACGAAGTCATTAAACGCGTATAAATGTCATTAGTTATACAATTTTGTTGTTCGAGTGAAAACGTGTTGCCGTACGGGCGAAGAGTATTCCTCTTCATTTGCATAATTATACATACGTGCTTTTTTGTCCGGCCTGCAAAAGTGATGAGGCGAAGAAAAAAAGTTCACTTTGACGTCAGTGCTCGTATCATTTACCATTGTTACAACTTCGGTGCACGTTAAAATGCTGTAACTTGTTGTCTGACTAATAAAAAAACTGGTAGCTGTCACGTTGAAACCAATTGAAATATCTGATAATAAAAAGTTTCAACTAATTCTACACTAAAGAAAAATAACACCGGCTACCATCTTTGACTATTTTAAAAGGTAACTTTCCCAAACAGAAATTCACTCCGCGCCGACTCAAAATTCCCATTTTACTTATACATCAGCCAAGCTCGCCCCATATTAATCCACTCCGCATAAACAAGGGCTCGCGCGTTCGCTCTGTAAATTATTTAGAAAGCATCGCAGAAACCTTCGCCCGCGCGCTCTCCATAAACTAGATCTTTATTGCGTTTTTCCGCGCTTCCCTTCTCGCTCATCCTCGGCCCTCTCTCATCTCTTTTGCATGGATAATAAAATGCGGCAGCTACGGCGCTAAGATAAATTCCAGTCCCCTTTGTGGCTCTCGCGGCTTTTAAACCCGTCGAAAATGAATTTCCAGAGAGCCGCGGCGCGGCGCCTCGGTTTTTCTTCTTTCAATTCGGCCGGGTCTTTTCCGGAGAATTGCCTTCGTTAGGCGCGCGCTTCCTTTGCGGAAGGTTATGACGTTTCGCCGGACAGCTGATTGCGAGGCGCGCGGTTAAAGAAATTGCGGCGAGCTCTTTTAATTGTGCGTCATTCATGTGTGATTCGACGCCGCGGCTCGTTCGCTAGTCATTGAAATTCAAATTTTAAGCGAGCTTTAGAGTCGCGCTTTGTGCGCGATTCTGGGTTGATATGAGTGGCGTGTAAACAGCTGTTTCCATTTGGTACTGATAAATGAGAATCGATGCTTGTGTATACGCTTTATTGATAAACGATTAAATTTGTTTTTAATAATTAAATAATGAGATGTCAGAGGAGCTATTTTTGGAAATTCGTCATTTTTTGTGAAATAATAAGA
>JAPYZA010003576.1:0-14869 GCA_030522685.1 Eupelmus azureus | reverse complement strand
AAAAACACAAAAAGGCTCGATACGCAGTCGATACAGCTCAACCATAGCTCCATACAGAAAACGAGCCCTCTCATTCTCTCTCCTCTGCGCGCGCATCTCCTTTATTTCCGATATTCGATATTAGTTTCGTCAATCGCGAAGCCCGCCGCCAACGCTGCACCCGGAAAATGCAATTTCACGCGCGAAACTTTTATTCCGCTAGGCAGCGCGCACGATATTTATCGGATAGTCGCCCGCGGCACGTGGCCAGTCATATTTAAGCGATTGAAAAAAAAGCCAGCGACAGCCGGGCGCGCGCGAGTGGATTTCACACTCGCCGGCGTCGCCCCGGGAAAACACGTGTAAATAAACAAAGCGCTCCGTCATGGAGTCATCTTGATTTTTCAGTCGAGTAACGGCGGTTAAAAAAACTGGATGAACGCATTATATGACGATGAAGTTATTTTTGCTCGAGAGTTTTAATTGTATTCGAATATCGGGAAGAAGGGAGATTGAAAATAAAATTAGCCTGGCAAGGGGATTGCGCGCAATGCGAGATGAATAAAAGCGGAGAACAGCTAAGAAGTAATTAGCTCGTTTGGCGCAATGCAAAAAGAGATTCAATTAGCTTTTATATAGCTATAATTGTAAATGTTTGTAAGGAGACTTTTGTTTGGTGAGACTATTTTATATTATAGATAAAGAATTTTTAACAAAATTTATTTCATTATAAATTGGACATAAAAGCGAAATGTTGTAATGACTATCATAAATTAATTTTATTATTTTGTTCTTATTTAATTTTATTTCGAAACGTAAGAAAATTTATATGTATGATTTTTTATAGTAAATTCAGTCAATAAAGTTTATGTGTTTTTTAGAAAATTGATTTTTTTTAAAATAATTTTTTGTTAATTATTGTAACCCCAAAATATCATTCCACAAATTATTTTACATTTATTTGATTTTTCAATATATTTCACTTCCAATATAATGCAGTTATACATTAATGTAATGAAAGAAACTACATTATTATGAAGGAAAGGGTAAAAACATCTTACTCTCTCATCTGCGTTTTCATATTCCACTCATTAATAAAATAAGAGAGAAGTCAGAAAGTAATTAAAGTCAGCTCTGTGTCTGAGTTGAGCGGCTATCAAAAGAATTGCTACCTGATTAATTAAATATAGTATTGATAAGGATAAATAAGAAATGTTACCATTAAAAATTTCATGTTCAAATTATTTTAATTATCATCCTTTGACTCATATAATAATAAAAAAATATGCTATATATTATGAGACTTTTCCCCTAGCAAATTTATTTAATTTAATTTTTTTGGATATTACCGTAATTTTATATTGATTGAAATACTTTTAAATTGTCCCATATATTTTCCATAACTATAAAATAAAGTTAAAATTTTATTACAAAGCTTTTATGTTGTTTCACAAAATAAATAAAGTTAATAAAAAATGCATACGCTTTGTGAATACATTACAAAATTTTGTAAAACGTTTAAATTTTATGTGCAGTCAGAAATTATTAATTTAATGAGAGCTGAACTAAAAGTGTATTTCTTTTGTTATTTTCATTGCGTATTATTCTGAATCCCACAAATGTTAAATGGAAAATCCAATGCTAAAATTAAGCAAATTGTTTAAGAACAAAAAACAGCTTTAATCTGTTAACGTTTTTGTATATTTTTTCTGCAATTCTTATTTTTTTAAACAATGAACAGTGAGCAGTCATAAAATCACAATAAACATGAAAATACAAAATCCTTTTATTATTATGAAACAAGAACAAAGTACTCAATCACACGTTTGAAAAAGTTTATTATGCTTTTACCAAAGTCACACCTATCGACGCTTAATAAATGTTGCAGGCCTAAAACATCCTTTATCTCATTAGAGCATTACGGTCGATTTAAAATGCATTAAGCCACGTTCCAGACATAATGTGCCGACGCGGGCATTCATACAATTACAAGCTCTGCATCTGTGCGCTGGCTCGGTTACATCATGCAACGATTCCTTCGGCTAATGCAGGCTATTGTGCTCGTGCATTAACGACCCTTAATTACCTGTAAATGCGCCCAGCGATGCTACCGGGGCTAATGCTGCCCTAAAACACGAATACTTCGTTACTAGCACGCGGCTTTTGCATTGGATAATATTTCGCGTGAGTAAAGAGCCATCCCTGAAATAATGCCGGGCCCATCGCGTATACAGCCTCCACTAGATATATGCACTGTCGGCCAACAATTACCTCAATTTTGTGTCGATGTGGATTCAAAACAATGACGAACTGCGTGTGTGATTGAAATGCGCAAATATATAATGCAGGTGGTGTCTTTCTTGTAGGCACATCAATTGAGTATTGTTTCTATAGTTCTGTATGGGTTTCGTTGAAAATTTTCTGATTCAATCTAAATGCTGATTTGATGATTCAACCTAGTGTTTGGCTAGTGTTTCATTTGTAGGACTTTGATTAATGATATTATGAAGAAATGGTTGTAATTAATGGCAGTGTATTAGTTTTCACGTATATAAAGTATGAAAATTTTCTGTAAGTAATAATTTTTTATAATATTCCTGTTCGTAATCATTTTAAAATTTAAATCTTCTAAAAATGCAAAAAATTATATTTATAACAATAATTAAAAAATTTACATTAAATTATGCCTATTTTTAATACGCACTCACGCATACGCACACATACACATGCGTATGTGGATGTATGTGAACGTACATATAAATTTACACTATGTATGTTGCACAAGACCAGAAGCTGCATGCGGCTTCGAGATGATGTCAAAGGGAGTCGCATTTAATCCAAAGCTCAGAAATAGAGTTCATCATACGGCAGACTGTGATATTTTGAAGAAATCTCCGGTTTTAAGCAAATATAATATAACTCTCATAATCTTTTTCCCATGCTACGGTTTAAAATTTTTTCCCCTACTCTCTGCTTCCATGTTTTCTCCGTCTTTTTCTTTCCGTCTTCTTGAATTGTGACGATATAACTAACTTTGTGCTCGACCGCGTTGAACATCTCAAAAAGTTCATCGTCGACCCTGCTATCTCCGAGTGCAATTCGAAAGTGAACGGAAAATTTAGAATATGTTGAAAAAAGTTTGTCTACTCTATAACAGAAAAAAGCTGTTTGTACGAGAGTTAAGCCCATTTCTAGAAGCAAGACGTATGTAGATAAAGTACGAAGTACATTTCTATAACCTTATAGAATAGATGTTTTCTGAAAAAAAAAATTCTGAAATATGATAAAAAGTTAATGCAATAAGCAAGTGCAGCAAAAACAGTTGACAAGTCAAGGAAGAGAAGGTAGACGAATGATAAATAAATAGATAAAACTTTATTTCGTAAGTATGAAAAGTTTGTTGATTGAACAGTCACATCTTCAGCTTCCTTAGAAAAGCCATTTGATATTATCGATAATTCAATTTCTGCTTGGGGAAAAAGAAAAAAACCTCATTTGTATAAGAGCCAAAAACGTCAAACTATATTCGCAAAGCTTCACCAACTATAACAAAGCATCCTTATACCATCATTATTTTCGTATCTACAACTTTAAATCCAACCGATATCAAACTGGCCAAGTTCAAGAACACACCTAGCCATATCAATATAAAAAAAAGGAAGATAAGCCCATCAAACACCCACAGAGAGCCAGCACCGTATGCCCATATACAATAATGGAAGCTCCGGCCCATCGGGGCTAGATGTGTACGTGAGCCCGATAAGCGCTAGGCGCCGCGGCGTGTCCGCAGAGCACCCACCCACCCACACACACACACGGCCAGCCAACCCCGGAGGCCCGGCGGCGGCGCGCAAAGTGACTACGTGTCCGGGTTACCAAGGTCCATTAAAATCTATCTGGCCCGGCGTGTAACGCGAAATTTAACAATTTCCGCGATACTCCGGGGCGCGCAAGCGTCAGAGATAATCCCAGGAGCGTGTACGCGCCGATGTTTCCCGAGGAGGATCGATGCCCCCCCGACGCGCGTCCCCTGCGTACACAGATTTGCCGCGCGCGCGCCTCGCGGAAAACGAGCGGCTGACAGCCGACGTGCCGCTGTCTCTCGGCGCTGATGCTCCCTCCTTCCTGTCTCCCGATATATAGTCGCGCTCGCTTGTCTGCTTCGCTCCGTGTGTTTCGCATTCTCGTGGCGGCGGCTGCTGCTACTTCGGCCTTGAGCTTGCGGCTTCGGGCTTGCGGCGTGGAAACATTGATGGGCGAGAAGCAGTTAGGGCAAGTTGGCGCGGAGTATGCAGCGCGCGGCCGATTGATTTATTTATGGCGGGGCCGAGCCGGCCGAGGTAAAATAAGGCGGCTGCTCTCTGTGTGTATATACATGCTTCTGAGAAGCTGATTTCGTTCGCCGCTGATGCTGCCTGGGTAAATATGCATTCTGAATGCAAATTGGGCCGCGGTTGTTTTCGTGGATGTTATTGGGAAGAATTGCTGATTAGGACGCTATGAATAAAAATGACGAAAATTGCGCCTCGATGGAGCTTCGGTTTTTCTTTCACTTGTTTTGTTCGAGAGTACGGGAATATTACTGGTCTCATTAGCATCCAATCAAATGGAGTCCCCTGAGAATACGTTTTATATACAGTACAATTTGTAAATAAATATGTTATTTATGTATTATAGACAGAATTTAATGCATAAATAAATTTCTTGTATTGTGCGGAATCGGGTGTGTATTAATTACAAATAAGCTGCAACTTTTCTGTATATCTATATGAATTACCGACACTTCACCAAATATACAGTACTTCTTACTTTTACGATCGCCTATCCGAAAAGTCACGAGCAAAGAAACCTCCACGCGCACCAAAACAAAGACCACCGACCATCCAAAATTCCTCGAATTCTCAAATCCTCACCTTACAATAACAAACTTTCCTCTCTCTCTCTCTCTCCAAACACGCATAAACAAACAAACCTATCCACATCTTCATCAATGACACTCGCAGCTATCCCCCCACTCCGCCTCTTCTCTTTCACCACCCGCATCTCGCTCCAACGTCGCTTATCTCAGCTCCGCTCCATCCAATCCTCCACATTACACCACATAATATACCCTCAGCTCCTTCCTTAGGGCCCCTCCCTAACTGCAACCCTACACCGCTCAGCCGACAGATTAATTACGCTCGTCCACGCTGATATTGTACCTTGGGCGAGGAAAATTGGCGCGAAGATGTACGACGTCGCGCGTCTTTACTCTCTCCCGCGCAGGGGCCGGCGTTTTGCATTTTTCAGCCGCATAATGGGCCGGAGAAATTTACGAGGCCGGCCGCTTATGCAGAGCTTTAATGAACGAGGTTATTATAGGGCCGCGCGCGATGGAGCAATTTAGACGTCGAACGCTGCCAGGCCTCGGCTTGAGAGCCGTGATTATATTTCTCCTGGCGCAGCGGCGCGCAGGCAGCGATTTTCACCATGAGCGCCCAGGAGTAATCGTCGATCGATTAGCGCGCCGTATTTTTTCCAGTCATAACGCTTGGGCTGCTTCGCTTGGCTGCCCTTTTTTTCCCCTGCCGCTGGATCCTGGGAGCTATTGTTGCGGGGGAGGCGCGATCGAAGATGGATGCGCGCTGGTGTGAGCGTTGGATCCTTGGATGCGACGCGCTGAGGATGGGTAATGTAACGCCGGGCGAGGAGCTGTACAATGTGGGACCTGATTGCGAATTGATGCGCGCGCTTCCCTGTAATCGCCGGAGACAGTTGCATAATAGTCGCGCCTGGTAATGCGCTGGGAGGAACGGGGCTGCGGTGAGAATTCTTTTTTACGGCGTTGCGGTAATGACTTTTGCATAGTGATGGCTTTTGCTGGGAAGGGGATTAGTTGTTAATGGAACGTCGATTTTTTGAGGAGGATTCTTTTTGTATTATGGTTTTTACGTCAAACCGCAAGCCTGAGATATCAAGATTTTTATAGGGTAAATGGTATTAAATTTTACAGGGTAAATAGCATTCAATGTTAATACATTCAATTAATAGAAAATTTAATCATAACTATCAGAAATCTGACTATTATTTCATTGACATTATGTAATTAAAATTAAATTGTATCATCTATTCGTTGTAAAATCGATCATTGCACACACCCTCTCTAAACAAAAAACAAAAAGCTCTTTAATACATCATTACACCCGAAATTAGCAAATTATCAAGCCCGAACAATCAAGCCCCATAAAACAGCTTCATTAATAAATTAACGAAATCTCCCCGAAAAATCAGACACCACTCGATAACGCAGCTCAAAAATCCCCCGAGGCCCGGGCAAATCGCTTCATCAAAAAAAGCCTGTCTCCGCTCTTGCAGGTGTACATCGCGAATAAAAGGGCGGGCGCGATAAATCTCACCTCTCTATACAATACCCTTTTGACACGAAGATGAAGCAGGGAGCCAGCCACGCGCCCGTTCGCGCTAAAGAAACCTCCTGATAATTCGTCCTGGCAGCACGCAGCGGGAGGCAAATCCATTGCGCTATATATCCGGCTTTGTGCGTCGCTCGCGCGATAGCCGACTTTGCGGTTAATTACGCCCCCGTCGGAGGCTGTTAATACTTGGGCGGCGCGCGTATCATGCGCCGGGCGCGCCGCTCGCTCTGACCCAATTATCAATTGTTCATCGCGCCGTGCGAGCGGAGAAATTAAACGCGGGCGAGCGCGCCGCGCGAGAAGCCGCCGATTTTGCTCAAATTTAGATGATGCGGGAGTATAAGGCGGGCGAGTGTGGGGGGGGGGGGGCGGCTGGAGGATCTGAGTGTGTAATTAATGCGGGGCCGAGCTATGGTGGTGTTAGAGCGGATCTTGAGAATTTAGAGGTTGTTTTTGTAGAGGGGTAGTGGTCGTTCGATTGCGCAGGAGGGGCTTGAGAATACCTACGGTTTGTTTAAAAGAATAAGTTGGTTTTGGATGAAAATTCAAGGTTTTATGTGTTGAACATATAATTTTTTTTTTTTTTTTTTTGAGATAAAATAATTTTTATAATATTATTGCGTGAAGAAGTTTTGAGGATGTTACCGGTATCGGTACAGAGAGGGTATCAATAATTTCGAAAACTTATGCTCCTATGAAAAAGCAGCGGGAATTGCAAATGATTTACGGAAAAATCTACTTATAAGTTATGAAGAATATTATAAAAAGTGAAAACATTTACTGCGACAACAAGAAATTTTCAAATGATATTAAAACCCTCCTTGCTGTAAACAATGCGGGAACCCATTACTTTCTTATTTATTTTGCAATTTTTTGAAAATATTGAGATGCTACGTTATTCTTCACTGAAGCAACACTTTGATGTCGAGAAATTTTCTGCAAATTGTAAACTGAATCCAAAAGATGGATTCTCCTATTTCTGAAAATAAGAATGGTTCTTTGACACCCCAGCACAATTTAACGTATTCTCTTATGATTACCTTGACGTATTCATTAACTATTTTCATTCGCATTAATAACTTTGAATTGAGTCTTGGATTAATTAAATTTTTTTTTACAGGAGCCTCTCAAAATAAATAATAATCACTAAATTAGTACTTCTACTAAACCAGCGATATCGGTTATACATATCGCTGGCCATCATATCTCGAATTCAAAATACGTCAAAAATGAGAAAAGACGCGGACTGTAGATGTCGCGCGCATTTTCCAAGGCTGCAGGTGACAGTTCAACTTAAATTGCAAAACTTGTAGCATGGCGTTGAAAAATAATGTACTGTAAAACTTCGACCACTACGGATTTACGATTAAAATTCAAAGACTGTCAGAAACGCACAGAGACAGTCGTTGTCGGCCAGTTTAATCCGCGCACTTTTCGCGCGTCATAAACAGAGAAAATGAGAGAAAAAGACAGTGAAAAAGATTTGGATGGTTGTAAAACGTAAATATTCCATTGTGGAAACTGTTGCAGGATAGTATCTAAAATTAAAATATAATTATTTGGTGCTGTTAAAAAGTTGTACTAATTTTAGGAATTAATAAAATTTTAAAAAATTTTCAAAGAAGCTCTGCTTTTTTCATATTTTTCGTATCATTTTCTAAAATATTAATTTCATTTTTACGCTTCCTATGCGTTGGTTTAAATACAATTGTCATAGGAAAAAAATTCATAAAAACATTTTCACATTTTGTTATCTTCAGAAGCTAGCAGAACTACTCTTCGATAGACACATAATGTTTTCCTGATTCTATATATACCAGTCAATAACTCTTTCCTCAATAAAAATTTCTCTAACCTTTTACAGCCAGATTTGAAGGCTTTAGTAGCTAATTCGACTGGAAAAAAAAACTCGCGGGAAAGAGTTGAGAGAGAGGCCTCCCACTCGACGCGAAAAGAATGGAAAGGTCGATGAGTGCCGCTCGCGCGAGAGTCTCTTGCAAGTATATAACGATAAAGCTTTCTCTCTCTCTCTCTCTTCCTCTCATCAAGAAATCGCTGAAGAGCCTTCGCTCATGCTGTCTCTCCCTTTGACTGTACAGCAAACTTTCCCGGTGAACGTAATAATTCCCTCTGTTTCCTCGGCAGTTTTTCCCTCTTACTCGCGTTTGCCGTTCCTCTTTTTTCCCCTTCACCCCCGGCCCGCTTTCATTATTCATTTTTATTACGCCCCCGCGGAGACTCTCTTTTTCTCCCCGTCGCTGAGAGAGTCCAAGGGCGAAACCGCACGCGGAATTGCGTTCCTCCTTCCGCGTTTTCCTAATGTTTTCCTCCCGATGCCGTCCGCCCGATACCCGTGTAAAATCCCATTTTTGGCCTCTGACCCCCCTCTTAGATCCCCTTTTTTCGCCGCCTAGCATAAATAAAGCACGCCGTTCATTAGGTGTAAAGAGGGCCAGGCGCGCGCGTTTTGTCGCCGGAGAGACGTGTATTTTTCCGACGACGCCTGAAAAGAGCGCTGAAAAAGTCTCATCAGGCTAAGAGTTCTCTCAGCTCGCCGCTTTTAATGCTTCGAGCCAACGCGAGAAATGTGTTTCCCTTTTGCCGCTTTAAGAACGCGAACTAGCGCGAACTCGTCGGTCCGACGACTGGTCTTATCAAATTGAAATGGGTGTGTGAGAAAGGGGGGGGGGGCACAAACATTTTGATAAAGGACCGACAGTGGAGAGGAGCGAGAGACGCGAGCGATGTAGCGTAAATTCATCAAGGAGCCGGAGCTACTAAAGTTTTTTGTAATCAAAGCGAATATTTTAATTAAAAATTACCTCCGACTGTTGACTTCCAAGCAAAGAGAATTAAATAATGAAAAGGATCGTCAAGTTTTTCCCGACGTTCCCGCGCATTCAATTTACTAACGATTGAATTGCGCCTCAATTCATTATTTGCCAAGCAATTGTACAAACTTTTTTTTAATTGCAATACCTATACCCGAACGCAGCAATAAGATCGAATCTCAAGAAGCAACGCAAGGGACCGTAAACATCGGCGTACTGAGGTGCAGCCGTACACATGGCTGGCGCTCGTCCGATCGACTCGTCAAAATCAGACGTACGGCTATCGCACCATCGCAACAAAAAAAAGGAAATAAAGACTGCGCGCAGCACAGCGTATATCGCAATTCCACCTAACGAATTTTTAGCCTCGGCCAATTCCATCGGACAACGGCGAGGAGCATCTTTTTCCGTGCCTATAGAGCGGGCGCTCGAAAAAGTTGGACGTTTGATATGTGTGTGACGAGCGCGAGGCTTTCCTCGTTTTCACGAGTGCTCTGCGGAAGGATGCTCGTGGCGTATTGTATTCGCGAGCGTGTTTGCCTTTGAGGAAAAATCGCGCAAAGCCTTTGGATTATAAAACATGGTGGTCCGGCTGTGCGATAGAAATTGGGATGAATTCATCGATGCGTGTGTAAGCTCGCACTGTGAGCTTTACGGGGTGAGCTTTATGCGCGGAGTTGTGCTTGTATAGGTAACGTGTGATGATTTTTATTTTACTAATAAGTTTTAGGCGATTGGATTCTATGCTATTATACCCAATTTTGATTTTATAAATGTTTTGTTTCAATGAATCGATTGATTGAATTCAAATATTGGGAAACGTTTCAGCTTTTATAGTAGCAAAAAATTTTATATTTTTTTTAATTAATTATAACTGTTAATATGTTTTGGGCTATAACGTCCATTTTTAATATGTAGTAGTGATGAAATAAGCCAGTATTATTAAAAGATTTTGATTTGTTTATTTTGTACAATCATCACAATTTTTTTAATCAAAAACTTTCGAATAGAAGGTAAACATCCATTTCCTAAAAATTTCAAGAAGTATAACTTTGGTATTACAATAAGAAAAACTTACACTCAGAAATATTTTTTGTCGTTACTTTGAGTACCATTGCTTTTATACTGATTATTTTGGATTTTTGACACTTTCCTTAGAAAGTATATAATATTTTTGTATTCGTACACGTAAAATATCACTCAAAACATATAAATTTTTACACCACGAAATTTCTTCAAAATACTATTTTCAGTTTATAAAATATTATGGCACATTGTATTAATATTTCATATAATGAAAAACAACCACAAATTAATAAAACTCTCAAGAAAAAAACCAACAAACCACTATCCTAAAAACTATCCAAAACCTGCCGCCTCCATTTTCCAAACTCCTTTTCCTCTCCCCCCGCGTTAAAAATTCAATTCTCAAAACTCCCAACTAAAAAAGACAAACATAAACTCCGAGCTGCGCGCAGCTCGCGCGTCTAACTGTCAAACAAATGCGGGCGCGGCCAGCAGGGTCAGCGCGCGAAGTGAATTTCCGGCGCCCACTGTATCCCCCTTAAAGCTCTAACTAAACTCCTTAATTGTTTCCTCGACAAGTGGCGCTCGCGCCCGAGCGATATGAACGCGCCGCGGCCCACCTTATATCCCCTCGCTTCTCTTCGCTTCGTATATAGTTTCTAATATAACGTATATACCTTTACGCGCGTAACGCGTTTATGGGTAGCGCTTCGCGAGGCCGAAGTAGAAACTCGGCTTGCACCTGCAGTGAGCCGGGGTTGGGGGGAGGGAGGAAGGAAGGGCCGAAGGGCTCTCTAGGTCCATTCGGCGGTCACCTGACCTAGGAAGGATAATATTAGTCTTCGAGGTCATAATTCACCTGAGCTTGTTAAGCGATGCACTTGAGGTTGTGTGCGCGCGCCGTCGCGCTGGCTTTGGATGGTGGATGTGTGTGTGTTATGTTTGTAATGTAAGCATCCGGAATAGAGCGGAGGTGAATGGTGGGGTGAGTTGTGGCTGTGAGTGCCTTTATTGGGTGTGGTGTAGTGATTTTTATTCGGTGTTTTGGGTTATTGCGCATTTTTGTGCTGTGTTCTATAGAGGGATTCCTAGTTGAATAAAATGTAGTTTGATGGAAATTAATTCTTTTGTTAGAATATTGTTTGAGTAAAAAAAAAGGTTTTATTAAACTGGTTTTTAATTATCTTAGACTTTGAAAAATTGAGAAATATCGAAAAATTTTAGCGCAGAATTGATTTTTAAAGTAATTGAAAACACATTGTTTGATATTTTTATTAAAAATATGTATAGTTCTTTTTTTAATCTTTATATTGAAGTTTGAATATCTACTATGTAAAAGTAGATTATATAAACATTCAGCCATGTTTGTACATTATTCTTTGCATAGCATTAAATTAAAAACAAAAATTAAAAATTTTGAATAAAATAATAATATCGTTTTTTTAATTATTAGTTCATAATGCGAAGTTTACTTTATATCGCATATATCCTTTCCTATGTCAAAGCTTTTTTTCTAAACTAGCTCCTGAATTCTCTTCTCTTCTTCCGGAAAATTCAATCTTCCGCGTAATCAAGTATCCTGTGCCTCCTCGCTTTTGCGAGTATACCGTAGAGACGGAATTTCAACCTGAAGGAATTAAAAGACAACATAATAATATTATTATTATAAACTCACACAAGTTCAATGCCCAAGTTCATAGTATGCATCCTTATAAAGAGTATAAATATTATATATTTTATAAATAGAAGTAGTTTTTATAATCATTTTGACATCATCGAGCTTAAAGAATTAATCTGCATCGTTACATATAATTACATTCTTATATTTATATCTACATGATTTTCTTACTTTAATTTTAAAAAATTTGTTATATTTTTATTAAATTTGAAGAATATCTTAATATTTAATCTTAAATTTATATTAAATTAAGTTTAATGTGTAAATTGATTTTTTGCTAAAGTGATTCCAAACTCGATTCCAAACTAGACTGTATGTACAACGTGGCGAATTAATAATTTTTAAATAATTTTGACAATATTTTATCATCATTTTTTTAATTGAATGAAACTTAAAATTAATTGAATGAAAATTTTCTTTATAATGTACATATATAAGACATCAAAATTCCCTAGTACAGAAAGCCAACCAACGGGCACACTGCATGATGATTTATAATTGAATTTTCAAAATTGTTGACGGAAAGGCGATGTTAATTACATTAGAGACATTGTTCTTAAATTAGAGTTTATTTAGTTTAATTGAAAATCGTTTCATTCAAAACATTAATTAAATATTAAATTTTTTTTTTATTTTAAAATGTTAATGAAGCAAAAAATTTAGTTAATTTTATTTTAAATATTAACATTTTTAAGTATTAAATCTCCACTTTATCAATTATAAGTATCCACTTAGACATTAAAACTTTAATATTTTGAAAACATGGAAACTGTGCATAAATCATTATTTCATATTACCACAAAAAATTCATTGAATGAAATAGCTATAAAGATGTGCAAAATTAGTTTTAGTTAATAGTAAAAAAAAATTTTCTGAAAATGATGGAAGCAGGAATATTTAGAACTACACTGTTTTCATAAAATAAGAATTCATTATAAAACAAACGCGAGTCAAGTGTTTGATTACAGCATTCATATAATAACATAAAACTTTAAGTTTGAGCACTAAACTATAATTTTTCGAACCTTACATTCATCTCCAGTAAACATAAACCAAAATAACCTTCCACTCATTACACAAAAACTACACTCCCTCTCATTTCCATCCATCTTATCCCTGACCAACGCTAACCCAGCCGCGCAAAACCAAACTCCGCGTACACGTAGAGAATATGCACACCGCGGAGAAAACAGACGAGGCGGCGAAAAAAGTAAAATTATTTTATCGCCGCGCGTCCAGTCCACCGACAAAATAATAAATGCCCCGGGTCCGGTTAACGCCGAAAGTTGCCAAAACTTTTTCTCGCTCTTTCCGGTCACTCATTTTTCCCCCCTACACCGCCCAGCTCGCAGACAACGCGCTTATAAATTAAACGGACACCCGGCGCTCGTTCTTTCCATGGTAATTTCGCGCGGCCCGGCGAAAACAAAAGGACGAAAACGCGCATCTTTCAACCAGCTTGGATTGAATTTTCGCGCTCGTATACAACGCGACACCGGATTTCTCTTTCAGAGAGCTGTACGTACGTCGTCGCGCGTGTATATGCAAGCGGCGAGCTGCTGCGGTGCGCGCGTATACGTGGCGCATATAACCGAGCACGTCAAATAAATCCCGCCAATCAAAGGTATAAACAGGCCGGAGTGTACAGGCGAGGTTGGCAGGACTCGGGAGGCGAATGCTGAGATGCATGGCTGGCGCTTCATAAATGTAAATTGAAGAATGTGCGCATTGGCAGTGTCGGCTTTACGGTTTTAGCGGGTCGGTTAAATTTTTATGGGAATAGTCGGGGATTTAACGTGTGTCGGGGTATGGAAAAAATGAACTAGCGTAATGGCCTGTGTCGTAAAATCTTATGTTTATACTGTCTTGATGATTATTATTATCTTTTGTGAAATCCGTAGGAGAACACTTTCGGTTATTTCATTATCAGACTTTTTTTCGACCGATGATTATTGCTTTAAATAAACGGCCTATTTATGTTCACTCCGGTTAGCTCAATATCGGCGAATGATTCCTGCGCGCAATATAAGGGCGAAAACGAGATCACGGGATAGCGAAAAGCGCGGAGGAAAAAAAACTAATAAAAGCCGAGTATAGTGGGGCAAAAAAATTCCGTCGGTCATAACAGTGAGCATCTGCAATAACACGAGCTCTTCGTCTCTTTTACAGGCAGAGCATTATTGTATTCTTATACGCGAAAGGGCAGCTTGCGGGAGGGGAGGGGGGGGGGGTAGAAACCACAGAGCTTATATAGCGGAAGGCGCAGATCGGCGAAAGTAGCCAGCGTATGTACAGAAATGGACGAAAGAGGAAGAGAGGTAGGAGAGAGCCGAGACAATTGAATATAATTTTAGCTTTATAAAGCAACTTAGCTCTCGGAGATTTTGCAATTTTGCTGAATCTTTATTCTGGCGTGATTTCGGCCGATTATTGAGATAGCGTGAAATGGTTAACTTGATAGTTTGAGATTTTTTTGGTGCTGCAGCTTTGAAATTTTTTAAATTTGAGGTTGGTTGAATTACTCTAGATTATTGTATTAATTTAATAAATTCTTATTAATTACTTAATCTTAGACAATTATTTAAAAATGAAAAATATACCTGTATAGTGAGTTTAATCTGTTGAAATACGTCTGGATGAAAAGTAAAAACCAGTAGCTGAATCCACTATATACATAAGAAGCTAACAATAAAGAGAGCATTCTTCAAATTGGCCGGATTAAAACGTAAATCCCATTACCGAGGAATTTTTTCTCGAGCTTCTCCTTTCCCTACCTCAAACCAGATTTCATTTTCCGTAAAGACACGGCACCCTTAAAGATGTCATCCTTTCCTAGTTAAAACAATAACTACAATCCTTTGCAAAACTCTGGGACGCATGCCGCCTTTCTGGCAACCTCAGACTCTACACAATTAAATGAACTTTCAAGAGCACAGTACAAA
>JAPYZA010003575.1:0-20438 GCA_030522685.1 Eupelmus azureus | reverse complement strand
TATGAAAGGAGAGATGTTTAGCACTCCCCTAGACAAGGATGGAACACACATTCGTAAGGCACTTGTCGTGCTCTGCACGGCGCTTACGACATTTTTTTTTCTAACTATTTAAGAAAATCTTAATAATATGAAGATATATAAACAAATTAAAATATATATGTAATTTAAGGACGTTTGCCAATAGCAGTGGTGCTCAATTTCATCAAATTATTGATAAATTGTGAATTTCAAAAATATTCTATCATAGAAACTTTTCGTATTTTGTATATGTTAATAAAATAATAAAAAATAACGGTTTAGAAATGATATTGTTAAAATGATTTTTAAAATAAATCAGGTGGTACCACTATATACAGATATACAAATAACATTGAAGTTTTCTTTTGAATAGCTGTATCTCTAGAAATAATACCTCTTATATTATTAATATTTTTGGATTTGGCTTTTTATCATCTCTGATATTCTAAATTTTTACGAAAATTTTAAAACGCACATTTACATAATTCAGTTAAACTATCGTTTACACGTAGTTTATTTATCTACTGTGTTAAAAGCATAAATTTTAAATATATGAAAAAAACACTAAAATGAACTTATTTTTAAATTTTTAGGAAAATTCTTTAAAAAAATTGATAAAATGGTGATCGTCCTTAAAGTACACAGAAAAATTTTAATTAAAGTAATTATAGTTTTAGTTTAAGTTAACGTTAAAGAATAAGTATACAGAAAAAAATAACAATTTATCATAACGATTGGTTTTTTGTTTTACATTTTAACGTTTTTCTATCTATAGATGCTACGCATAGCTTTAGATACATAGAAAATATAATTATAATGAAATTAACATTCATATTCATGAATAAAAATAAAATCAATAAGACAATAAAGTAGTAGTATGTTTTAATACAGAATTTTGATATATATTAAAACTACATTTAGAAATTATAAAAATATGTGCTTTGATCTCTAATAATTTGATTTTTCTTTATTTACAAATCATTAAGCAAATTAAATAAAAAAATTTGTTGTTTTAAATTTAAAACTTTTTATTCTAATCTATTTTTTTATAAAATTAAACTTCAGTTATTATATAATATTACACGTTAATTTTAGTACAAATTTGTTGGTTTTGTTTTATAGTATTTTATTATGAAAAAAACAACTTTGAATATCAAAGAAAATTTACATAATGAGCTAATGAAACAAAAATATTTATCTACAAAGAATACAGAGATTTTAGAATATAGAAAAAAAGAATAAAATACATGACCACTTAAGTGATCAATCACTGTTGGAACTTTTCTGTGTTTATTAATTTTTCTCTGAACTACTGCTTAATCAATACACTTTGTAAAAATAGCATACAGTACCAAAACTGCTATACCGTAACTTTATACATATTTTTAATCTTTTTAATGCTTGTCAAAATCCCACTGTAGTGGCAGTTTCAGGAGACAATTTCTATTGTTTCTCGAGCACTAGATGACAGTATTTGACGAAAATTATAAAAAAGTAGGCGATATTCGCTACCGCATACAAAACGAAAAAAAAGAAGAAAAACAAGAGCACTCTATCTCTTTGCTCTCACAGATAAGGAAAACAAAAATGATGGCGCAAGATCCTTGTAACATATTATTTTTTAGTATGATACAAAAATTCCATATTTTTCTTTTTCGCGTCGTAGATCTTAAAGGCAAAGTAGATATAGACTATGTACAAAAGTGAGTGAGAAAAAAACGTTTTTTCTATGTAACATTGCATAGTAATCCTTACAACTTATGAACAAAATAATTTACAGAAAAACTACTTGACGTATTTACAATATATGGATACGTAACAAAAATTCTCTTCGTTGATGGTAAATATACGAATCGGTCGAGAATCATTTGTTAAAAAAAGCATCTCTTTCACGACTCTTATTTTTTGTTCCTCATTTTCTCAACGTTTCGTATCATAAATATAATTATGCGCAATGTCATCATAAATGAACATTGTCTTTATTTACTGAAAAAAAGAATGCTTGCCTATAAGACGAAGTGCGCGAGGAAGCATAAATGTCTCTCCCTAATTCTACATAATATAAATATCGCAAAGTTTCGCAACACTTACGTACAGGCTTTTTTTATTCTTAAACGTATTTTTTTGTCTCATTTACAGATACATTGTGACAATAATCATTTTCTTGATACTCACTTGAGTAGTCAATCTGCTAGTAAATAAAAATTTGCATCAACGAGTATCCCGCTGTTGCTTTATTATTCTTTTCAGTTTTTCTATTTTTTATTCTTTTTTCTCTATTTCTGTACATGTAAAAAATTTTGTTACTGTACAATATTTTACAAAAACCATACATACTTATGCAAAGAGAAGGGAATGAGCCAATGAGTGCATTATTTTAATACAAAGATAGAATGCGTATGAAAATAAATATTCTTTTTCTTACAATTCTATTCTTTTATAAAAACATCAGAATTATTAAAATAATTTTTATGCTCAGAATAAAAAAAAAAAATAAACTGCAAATAATTTATTTTGCTTTTTCAATTCTTATTATTTTATTAAATTTGATAAATAACAATCATCAATTTTTATCTTTTTTATAGAACTGTTAATATTAGATAAAAAATAAATTAATTTTTAAGAAAATAATTAACAATATGACAGAATTTATCAAAATTATTATAAATTTTATCTTCAGAAAAATTATTTTTCTGTTTCTTTTTATCAAAGTGTATAATATTTATTACATTCCATCATTGCATACTATTCCTCCATTTTTTTAACTTCTTTATTTTAACTTGCTAATATTTAATGGTAAGAATGAATTATATACGAAATGATAAATGATATTATATATCGTACAAGATTACGTGAAAAAATGGAAGGGAAGAGAATCGAACGTAAAAATTCAGTACAATATTTTCCTATTCGTGTCGGCAATTATCCGATTTTTTATTACGATCGATATTTTTTATCTGTGCAACATTAGGCACCAGTATTATACGTTACGATTCTGTTATTTGTTTTAACACACAAATCAGGTACACGCTATTTTCGTCGGTAAATTTTTGTTCATCAAGTATTTGTTTTCTCTTTGCTAAGCATAATGCTTTCAAAAGTTTGCACCCTTGTAGCTCGAGATCTGTAATTTATGCCATGCGATCACAAAAGTTAAATTTAGAACAGTACGTCAAGCTTGACATAAAAAATACGTGTAAATCAATTTTTTTAAATTTTTAACCATAACAATGTATTTTTCTTTAATGAATTATTGTTATATATTAATGCTATATAATATATATACCAATAACAATAATCTTATGGACTGAATTCTTTAGTGTTATAAAAACAATCAATGATTCTTATTAATGGAATAATCAAATAAATTACGTTAAAAATATATACATTCATACTTTTTAGACAATAGATTGCGCTAATCTTTTACAATTGAAAAATACACTGTTTTTCCGTAAAGTAAATTTATTACCAAAACATTTTGGTATTAAAAATTTATGTCAAAACACAATTATACAAAAATTGTAACACAGATTGTTGGATACATGTAATTACAAATGAAAACGTACACTTTGTGATCGAACCGCATATCACTTTTGGGGAGACATTCACGCACCATTTATATTTTATATACCAATGACTCACGAAGCATTCGCTCACATTTAATCATTTTCACGTTCCAGTGGGGAAGTTAATATTGTGCTTGTGTGAATTCGTAACGAATGCCTCGTTTTTAAGTTTCGATTAAACGTTTCATTGAAAATAATAAAAACATAGTTTATCGATTTACATAAATTCAAAGTATCAGATTTAGATTCACACACAAATAAAAAAAAAATATGTGTTTTAAATTACAATAAAACACTTATTATATACGGAGCCGATACACGGCATCCTGGTAAGGATCTTACTGTCTGAGATTAACTATGAATAAACAAACAACGTTATCACAGTCTCCTAGATGATCTACGCAACAAAATTTGCGAAATTTAGCATGTCTAGCAGGCATTGAATTTGTTTATTGTGCAGCTTCTTTTTGTTTTTAAAGTCTTTATTAGACCTAGAATCTTTTCGACTTTCGATACCGGAAGTTGAATTGTATTCGCTATGGTGTTCCAGGTTCTGGTGCGCAATTGGATCAATTGCGCATTTCGAGATGTTTACTTTCCACCCTAAGAACTCCAGGAAATTTGTCGTATATATCATTTGCGATTCCAGCAGAGCTCTGTCTTGAGAGGCTAAGAGGAAGTCGTCTTGATATACTATTATTCTCACACCTTGATATTGAATGATTTCTGTTAGCCAGTTTGTGACTGAGGCGAAGGTGTGAGGAGCAGATGAGAGGCCGAAGGGGAGTCTCGTCATCTGAAGTAACTCCTTGTCGTAGTGTATACGAAAAAGGCACCGATGCGAAGGTGTAATCGGAATGCGGAAAAATGCCTGTGACATGTCTATCCTGGTCATCCAGTCTCCGTCCTATTATAGAGACATATATTAGACGGACGATGTTACTCTGTTACTTGATTTTGAGGTGCTAGGAAACGACGATGAGTGATTATGTTTCTTGACAGCGTAGTTTGGAGTGTTTAGCCAGCTTTGTGTGCCACCTAGGGAATGTATTTGAGATGTTAGACATTGTCTATCGAAAATGAAGTCTACTCTTGGGGGAATTTTCTTTAGAGTTGCTTGGACATTTTTGACAGGAATTTCACGCAGGATGCGGTCTCTTCTGTCTTAGATGCATTCCGCTCTTTTGCCGCATACTATTTGTAGAATAATTTCGATATTTTTATAAGTGTTGGAAGACGGACCAAAAGTGACAGACAATTTTTCAAATAAAGAATCCAGCAGATCCTTGTAGATTGTTGACTAGATTTTCTTTTAGATCGAGCGATTTAAATAAAATCTATAGCGTTGAATAGGCCCGCGAGAACACATTCCGTTAGAACTGAAGGGTCTCTTACTTTATCGAAGTAGCTGAGCTCTTCATAAACTTTGAAATCTATGAATTCTGGTAAGCCCAGGCAGGACTTAAGAGAGTTTGCATGAAAAAACCTATATGGTTATCATATGGTTCCCACATGTTTCCCACATAGTTAGCACATGATTACCATGTGGAAACCACATAGTATTTTGACAAGGGAACCACATGAAAAACATGTGGGAACCATGTGGTTCATAATTCTTTTAAAAATATTTATAAAGTAATAATTCGCAAAATTACAATCAATGAAGTAATAATTACAACATATACTGCTTATGTATATATGATTATATACATACAAAATTTAAAATAAAAAATATATTGTTTATTTATATATAATTATATAAATAAAAAATTTAAAAAAAAAAGTATTTTATTTTTTTTTTTTTTTTTTTTTTTTTTTTTAATTTAAATCTTTTTACTTGAATAGGAATTGAATCCGAGTTTTTTGATTATCAAGTTATTACTTTATCCACAACTCCGCGATCACTTTGCGAGTCCTTTAAAGTAAATGCGTTTATCTACACGTATCTATTGTACTACTATAAAATCTTTCGAAAATTCAATAATTTTTTCATTTTAATATTGATGGTATCGTAATAGTTATTACAATAATTATAATATATGTGTACAATAATTGTAAAAACTTTCTAAATCTTGGAGTGAAAAAATTACTCTAAGATTGAGCGACATTAATCTTAGATTAATTCTAATATTAAATTTCTGAAATTTATTTATTAAACAAATATCAAGAATATTTTTTAGTTTTCGAGTATTAGACCAGGTGCACTCCTTCGAAGTCACCCTGGCAACCTGGACATCTACAGGAATTAACTATTATATTTTTACTTTCAAGTATATCACAGGGTGCACTCGCTTGTAGATGATGCTTCGCCGACTGGATGTCGCCCTGGCTAACTAAACATTTTCTACAATAGTGGATAAAGTAACAGCTTGATAATCAGAACTCGGGTTAAATTACTACTCAAGTCAAAAAATTTAAATTAAAAAATATTAGTAAAATACTTTTTTTTTTAATTTTTAAATACTATTTTAAAAATTATGAACCCAAATGATTACCACATGGTTTCCACATGATTTCCATGTAGTTCCCTTGTCAAAATACTATGTGGTTTCTACATGGTAATCATATGGTAATCATGTGCTAACTATGTGAAAACCATGTGGGAAACATGTAGAAACCATGTGGGTTTTTCAGTAGGGTGAGTATCTCACCTCTTTCCATTCGTATGAGCCAAATCGTTGAAGGTTATTTATTTTCTCTAACCTTCTTTTCTTAGGCACTGGAATTGTACGTTTACTGTCGATCTCTACTTTAGGTTCTCCGAAATTTAACTCCTTAGCTTCGTTCAACCTGGATAAGAATTCTTGGTCTTTCATGCCTGAATCTGGAAGGACTTCTGAAGCGACGATTTCTGCTAAGAAGTTGATTTGCTTTTGCATATTTTCGATTGCAAGATTGCGATCTCGACGAGACCTTTTTGGAGTCGGAGGAGACGAAGAGCAGTCGTCATCGCTTGGCGAATTTCACGATTCTTGCGACGTTGCTGGGCTGGGAGGGTCAGGAACCTCAGCTTCAATTTGATTATTAGACATATTCGAAGTCTGCGTAAGAAAAAGAATTATTCAGAGAGCAGACTTTTGCGTCTTTACTCGGCGAAAAAATTCAATGCTGTGTATAAACCATGTTATCACAGTCTCCTAGATGATCTACGCAACAAAAGAACACATTAAACGGGTTAAACCAAGATGACTTCAGAGCGAAACTTAGTAGCTTCTCTCAGTAAGATGCCATGTATCAGCCAAGTATATAATTATAGCTTATTAATTTTAATAAGTTTTTAAAACAAACAGTCAACATTTACAATAAGTTCAATTCAAGATAAAAAAATATTTATATTATAAATGATGAAAAATTAATTTACATCTGTGTCAAAAAATATATATATTATAAATGATGAAAAATTAATTTACATCTGTGTCAAAAAATATATAAAAACAACAGTATTTAAATATTAACTATTCATTTTGTAAAAGCTGAAAACAACATTTTTTATTTTAAGTTTTTAAGCTGATTATTGGATCAAATTTAGCTATTATAAGCTTATTATAAGCTATGAACTTTTATAATCTCGAAAGTAGTATTTTATAAAATAAGTATACTTGAAAAGTACAAACTGATTTCTTCAGTATTAATATTTTATCATAGCACTCAACACAGCCTTTACAATTTATGAAATGAAATGAATGCGTGTTAATGACTTATTGCAATTAACAAAAGAACTTATAATTTATTATTTTCAATGAAAACTTTAACCGAAACAAAACTATTTTTCCTCGATTTCTCGATGACGTAACATCGCGACTTAAGAAAACTAGTTGTAGAAGACAAAAGAAAAAATGAAGAAACGCTCTCTATCTTATATTACACTTTTCAAAAGTTTATATCTCCTTCTTCAGTCAATTTACAAATATACGAAGGAAGCTTAATATCGTTCTTACGAGGTTCACTAATGTCCAGACATCATTAAACGCTAGCGGCGGCGGCGTCTTCAGCATTTCTTTGTCATTGAAACGATAAAAGAAAACTTCACTAAATGCATTCACACAAATTGTCCTGTTTTGTGCGTGAATGCAAGTATATCAATTGTCATCGACGAACAGTCACGACTCGTGGGGGCAGCGTCTCACGCAAGCTGCGGCGACGATAACATCGAAGTCGATGAACACGACAACGGGATCACTTCAAATAAGCCCTATAAAGGGTAGGGCTTCGACACGTCTCCTTCTCTTGTTCTAAAAGGAAGAGCAAATCTCGGAAGTTGACGCGCTTGAGTCTTGGTCGCAGTGGCATTTGACGATTGAGACCACCACCGCCGGAGGTTAAATTTGGATTACCACCTGGACTATTCGTGGACGAACCGCCAATATCTAGTCTAGGTTTTTTACGCGGACCAATAGCTTGGAGTGCAGTTTGATTAGCCTCACGTTGTCGCGCTTCTTCCATTTCTGCTCTTTGCATCTACGATTATCGATATAAAAAAAATATTAACGACCTTTGAGACTGCTGTATATAAATGAAGATACCATATACGATATACAAGTATCAATTGATTCAAAGTCATCAGGTATAGAAATTATAAAAATTTAGGAATACAGACCTCCTTTGCTTTCGCTTTAAGTTTAGCCTGTTCAGGATCTTCCGTTTTGGCACGACTTTTTGCTGCCTTGAGCAGTACTTCTCTCTCCTTCTCTTCGTGCCTCTTTCGTTCTACCCTATCTAATTCTTCTAAGAACTTCAACTGCGCCCTTACATCTTGCGTGACTTCGTATCTAGGATCAACCTATAAGAAAAAATAAAATAATCAAGTAATTAAATTAGTATAAATAATGATTTTTTGTTAATTTTCGAGAAAATAAATTCAAAATAATTTTGTTTTATATGTTAATAACGTACTTTTACAAGGTCTATCCTATGTTCTGCGATAATAGCTAACTTTTCAACTAAATTTTTCAGCCTCTCTTGTGCCGCATGCGAAATCAGTGAAGCCACTTCTTGGTTTGGTTCTTCCAATCCATAACTAGTAACTATAAATTAATTCAACTTATGTTAGTCTGAACATTTTTAAACAAACTTCATTAACCAATATAATATACCACACTGACCTATTTTATTAATTTTCTGTTGTAGAGGAGTCATATGAAGAAATACTTCATCTTTACATGATCTTATTTGCGTCCCAACAAATTTCGTCGATCCGAGGATTCTCTGAGATTCTTCGGCGAGATTGACTCCTCCCATCGCCGCAACATCATTGATATCATCGTCACCCCTGAAAAGATTTTAAACTTATCATTATAACTAAGAATTGTCTATTTTTATCTTTCGTTACTAATAACATAGCCGAATCTGGGGTAACAAACACAAACTATGGGATCGCCATTTTACCTCCTTTGGTGCATATCCTAATTTTTTGTCTAGTAGAGCACAAATACAAAATTCTTGAATCAGCGCCGAAAGAGAAGTTAGTATTTTGGCCCCGCCAGGCAAAAAATGTTCTTTTGTGTTGATAAATTTACAGAAAGCTTGTAATCACGTGATAATTAAATTTAATTTTTATAACAACAAAATATTTGTTATAGTAAACATCAAGATAAGTTTTTTCCTATTATTTTTCCGAGGTAAGTCTTGCAATTAGAGCCGTCGAATTAATAAAACTTTAAATTTGCGACTCACGTGTAACCTGCCGACGAGAAGGTCTTCTTTTCCTTTTCCTTAAGTACGGGCTTTGGTTGCCCGGAAGGCACTGCGATGTTGTTCGTCTTGGTGGTGACTGATTTGCTATGCGACGAGGTCGAAGTCACCGTTTTTGCGACCGTCGTGACCGGCAGGGTCTTTTGCAAGACAATAGGCGCCGATGGCTGTCGTATCGTGCTTGTTCCGCTGCTCGTGCTTACTATAGGCTGCTGCTGCTGCAGCTGCTGATGCTGGAGATGCTGAGGTTGATGCTGTGGCGTCGGCGTAGCAGGCACCGTTGCTGTCTTCAATGCGAAAGTTGCTGGAGGACGCACCACTGTCGTTACTGGTCGTACCTGAAAATAGGTTTAAAATATGAGAATTTTGTAAAGAAGTGCATAAGCCCTTACGGGAAGAACATTCATAATGTATAAATTTAGACGTCTTCGAAAGGTGTATATTTTTTAATAATTATCGATAGTAGAAGATGATAAATTGCTTATTGCGAAGAATAGTTTTAGAATTGAGAAATAAAATTAGATAAATTTAGAAGATCCTTAAATGAAGCAAGACAATGCATTAACAAAGAAAAACAATATATGCAATTTTTAAATATACAATTTCGTTGCAAGTCCAAAATTTTATTCAATGTGAATGTTTTTTTCGTAAAGGAAAATAAACGTGCAATGCAAGGCAATCAAAAATTATAATTTAAATATTTACTTTTTTCATGGTAGACACCACTGGTTTTTCCATAGTCTTTAAAAATACAAATTAGTTTATATCTTCATAAACTATAGATATGTACATTTGTTTATTATATCATTAATAGTGTGCAAAAATAAAAAATAAAATAAAAAATAAAAAATTACAAAACTAGAATATGTTTTGTCTCATAATATTCACGTAAAATTATGACTTATTTAATGGTTATTTTTTATATATTTTAAATTCAATAATATAATGCAATTTTTGTATATAAAAATAATATAAACTGAAACTTATAAAGATTTTTCTTACCTGCCTCTGCTGGACCATAGCTAGTTGCGGTGGCCGAGGAATAGATGTGACATTTAACGGAGTTTGTACTCGTACTTGTGTATTTACTGTTGGTGTCACAGCGATAGTTCCAGGAGATGCAACCACTTGCGTAGGTGCAGGTGCAGCTATCGCGGCCGCGGGTGCAACAGCTACAGTTGGCCTTATTTGGTTTTGCTAAAAGAAATTTCAATTATTTCAATAATAGTAGATAAAAATTATACCATTTATAACAAGTTTTAGTTCCATTATAAAAATTTTGGAAATGAATGATTTAAAAAAGGTCAACGGTGACGGTAAAAAATAGAACGCTTTAAATGTTACGTGATCCTCCATGCATTTGTGACATGTAGTAGAATAATTTTGATAAAATAGCTAAGAGCGTATACAAACCTGTGAAACAATCGGCGTCGAAGCTATGGAAAAGACCACGTTCGGCGGCGGTGGTCGTATACCCTCGATAACCAACTCCTTCGTCACAAGAGATTGCCTCAAAAGGGGCAAGCTCTTTCTGAGAAAACCAATCAAACATGGTTGTGGTGACGCGTTTAACAATTTTTCCAGCCTCACACAGAACTCCTCAGGTTCAACTTTAACATCAATTAACTCTTGTATTAACGTCCGAACATTTCTTTCGACATGCTTCGGTTCTCGACTAGAGAGTTCCAGAAGATTAGCTAAAAATTTACGGCACTTTTCTTTGGTATTATCTGTGGCTTGACGCTACCATTTTCAAAACAAAATAAAATTCAAGTTAAAATTTGCTATCAAAAAAATACAATAATGCCCAAGTGTAATAAAATGCTTGAATTACTTAATGAGCTCAACCTAAATAATTTGAAAATAGTAGAAATAAATTCAATTTCTTTTTTTTTATGAAAAAGATAAAAAATGTGTGATCTATTAAACTTATAATTTAGAACAAATTTAATGTAATTTAAACATAAATATTACTCTTGGGTTTTGTTTATATGAAAAGATTCTTATTACTTTTACCTGGGTCGGAGCCGGAGTTGTTTGTGCAGGTGTAGCAGTTGGCGTTGGTGCTGTCGTAGTTGCAGCAACTATAGTTGAAGTCACTGGAGTTACAGTAGTGGTAGTTACAGTAGGAGCTACAGTCTGTCAAAATAATAAAATAAAATTTTATTTTGCTTATTAATAAATAAATATCTTTTAAATCTGGATAGCTTATGTTTTTTTAAGTCTAGATTTAAATAAACAATGTATTATTAAAATACATTATATAAAAAAATAATACATTTTTTTTAAATATTAATTTATTTACATTCATTTTATTATTTTATGTAATATTTTATAAATATCTAAGAAAAACTTGATTCAAATCTTTTAAAAATAAAACATAAAATGTGGTTCAATTAATCTTCTAACCAAACATTTAAGCAATGAACTTCAATAATAAAATTGAACAGCAAGTTAACTAGTGAACCTCAATCAGAAAAAATTTTTTTATACTTTTACGCATGACTTAAAATGTTTCATTCAACCATTCATAAAAACAAATAGCAAACTGATTATATTTTATGTATTTTAAATAACAACGCACTTGTACCTTATAAAGACTCGTAGTTTTGTTAATTTAATAAACTATGTGCACTGTTTAGCTTAATCTTTGTTAACAGGATATTATCTAATAATAATTTTACTATTATATTGTGATTTTAACAATGTACTGTAATGGTTTCATAATGATACTTCAAATAACTTAACGACTATAATCTTAATTTATAACTTGTATTTAAAATATTGTGAATAAGTGCATTAAAAAATTACAAAGTATGTATTGTATCTACAGCTATCAAGATATTTTTATACTACATTTTAACATTATAGACTTTGATAAAACAAAATCAAACAGTGATGCCATGCAAAATAATAAAAAGGTATTGATAAATATATGAATAATAAATTTATCACTCTACATTTTTAACACTGTGATTCTAAAGAAAGCAACTAATTTAGAAATAACATCATAAATGTTCAGATTTAAAATTACAAAGACAAGAAAAAATGAAAAATTATACTCATGCACTTTTAAATACTTTTTTAACATGCTAAGGGCAGGTAACTTATTAATAAAAAGTATTTTAAAAGAGTATCTATGTGAAATTTTAGCCCTCAACTTGCTAGTAGATAATCTATACTTATTTTTAAATTACTTTTTGAAAACACAATTTGTGTATCATTTGTCACATTTGATACTATTCAATTTGCAACAAAAACTTAATCAAACTTTGCATATTTAAAACAAAAAAGTGAGAAAGTATGATGACCACTAATATTTATAAGTCTATACTAATATTTTAATATACTGGTATCTATAGATCTTTTTATATTAAAATAAAAAAACACATATTCTTGGCACATATATTGATCTTCTTGTAAATAAAATTCTGCTACAAATCTGAGATAAATTACTTAGAAAAAATACATTTGTATAAGATAAAGCTTAGTTTTTCTTTCTGAAATTTAATCTTTTACTATTAAAATTAAATTCTTGAAATTCAGTGGTCACCACGTAACAAACCAAAAAAGTCTACTCAGTTGCAGCATTCCAACTTAAAGTTCCTGGATAGAAACACGTCTATGAAGAGGCTACTTCGAGTCTCATAACAGGTATTTGTGTGCGTCACCTGGATGGGTTTTCTTATTGTGGCGAGTGGTGGACCAGTGAACTGAGCGTTCAGCCTACTTACAGCTGGCAATGAGGCAAGGCGGTACGTTGTGCCTCCAGCTCCTGGTGAAGCAACAACTGCATTGCCTGCTATGCTGTTGGAAGTAACTGTTCCTGCTGGCGTTCCTGGCGTTGGGGCCGGCCCTACCCTCAGAAGCTGAAACTGGCCATTTTCTGTTTTAAGAAGTAGATGCCCTTGAGTACCGGCTTGCAAACCCTGGAGAGTCTGTAGCGTTATCTAGAAATTGCAAATAATTATTAGAAATACATCACATTAGAAAATAATATTATTAAACAGTTTCTGTATCTTCTAACATAATAAATACTAGTATCCATGTTATATATTTAATTATAATAATAATTTGATTAAATTTAAATTTAATAAATTTAATATTAATATTATTAGATTTGCATAAAAGTAGATTTGAAATTTAATTTTTTCAATTACTTAATCTGTAAATGTTTTACATTCTCAAGTACCTGTGATTACCTATATAATTAATTTTTTTCTATGTACAAAAGGTTGAATCTGTAATAATGTATAATAAAATCCATCAATACCTGAAGCAAATAAAAGCATACTCAAAAATTTTGATACTTTTCAAAATTCTTTATTTAATTATTAATATATTACTACTTTCTATTTGCCCATTGGTTATGTTTACTTTGGCAACCTGGTGATTGACCTGTTAAAATTATATTTGTGATGCCCACATTTTTGGAATTATGAATTGAAGCAAATAATGGCACTAAATCAGTGCTTTGTTAGGTTAAACTTTCCTGCCGATAAACATCCATGCAATAGATTTGTACAGATAATGAACATCATGATGATAACTCAGGACATAAATACAAATATTTAACCTAACCTATTTATACACTTATGACTTTTTTGGTGCAACTTTTTTCTATAATTTTTTCATAAGTCTATATGCAATATAGAAGAATCTGTTTTTATGAAAAGATACCATTATGACACACTACGTTTTACATGAAGATACAGAAAATATGTTACAATTAGAATTTATGACTTTAGATAGTTATATATCATATGTAAAAAAAAACAATATGAAAATGGATGATTTTTATCTAAGCTTATGATAATGAAAAGCTGATGTAAACAAATGATTGATTAATGAATTACCCCAAGCTTTTCATTCATAAAATAGGCCGAATATTTGTAGAATCTTCATCAAAGCAAATTTGTTAAACAGTCCAATTTTTCAAAAAAATAACTTGATTTGTAACTCAAAGCATCAAAATTATCCAAGAATGTATTAAATCCAAAAACACAAAAAATTTTCTGTTTTTAACTTTAATTTTATAAATTTTCTAAATTCACTTTATAAATTTTAATAATTTGTCTTATTATTGATATTTTATATTTAATTTTCTATATCAGATTCTTTGATAAAGATTCTTAAAGAGACTCAGTCACAGCACTGTATACAGAGTGCATCAGTGTTAACAAGAAAAGCATGACATTCAGGACATACCCCAGGGGTTCCCGCTCTTCCTCCCATCATGTGCTGGCCAATGACGACCCTAGAAGCGACTTGTTTGCCCGCCTGCTGGCCGGTCACAGGTGTGCCCGGCCGCATGGCATTGACATTGAGTATTTGTACGTTACTGGGCACTATCGCGGAGGTGACACCAGCCTTGCCCTGCTGCGCAGTGTTAGTTATATTGGCAGCACCCGTGACAGGTACTGACATAGGGACGGAAACCATGCCACCGGGCACGCTAGTCTTAATAACCAAAGCAGTCTGTTTGTTCATATTTATCGTGGCTTGATTAGTAGTCTGGGTCCCGGAAACAATGCTTGCTGCATTAGACGTGCTCTGCAGTACAGTCTGGGTGGTGACAACACCCAGGGTGCCGTTGGCCAGCTGGGCAACGTTCTGTGCAGGGAACGTTAGTTTATTGTTAGCGTTGACAACACCAGTGGTCGCAATGACCTGGCCACTGCCAGGATAAACAATCTTGACATGCTCCCCCTGGACCTTAGTCAGTGCAGTGAGCTGGTTGCTCTGATTACTGGTAACCTGATTGCTCGTCACTTGGTTGATGAACGTTGGCTGCTGGTGGTGCTGCTGTTGCTGCTGCTGCTGTTGTTGTTGCTGCTGCTGTTGTTGATGCTGCTGCTGTTGTTGCTGCTGCTGCTGCTGTTGTTGTTGCTGCTGCTGCTGCTGGGTCTGCATGGCCTGGCTCTGGGTCTGGCTGCTCTGCGGAACACACGTGACGACCTGGCTGGTCGTCGTCGGCTTGGCGTTAACTTCCTGAGCTACCGCGGCGGTCATGTTGTTGACCATCTGAACCTGCTGTTGCTGCTGCTGCTGGACTGTGTTGCTGCTACTACCCGTGGTTGTCGCCGTCGTTGTGGCGCTCGCACCGTTGCTGCTGTCGCCGTTGGCGCCGGTCCCGTTGGCAACATGTTGCGTCTGCTGCTTCTGGACGGTAGCAACCGCCACGGCAGGTAGTGCCGACGCACCGAGCGCCGACGCTGGCGCCGTCGACGAGCTCCCGTTGCTCTGGTGATTCTGTTGCTGTTGGGACTGTGGTGGCTGCTGCTGCTGCTGCTGCTGCTGCTGTGGCTGCGACTGCGGCTGTTGCTGCTGCTGCTGCGGCGCTGGGCCGAGCTGGGCCGGGGCGCTCTGCTGGACGAGCAGCTGGCTCGTGGGCCCGGTGACGAGCTGTGTCTCGAGGGAGCCAACGATGGCGTTAACCGCGGATTCGTCGACGTCCGTGCTGAGGGCTTCCTCAAGGAACTTAGCTGACGCCGCCATTTTCGTCCGAGCTCCAACTGTAAACTGAGCGGCGCATGCGCCCTGACTGCTGCTGGGCCGCCCCGCGCACCGCTACTGCCTGCTGCTGCATGCCGCCGATTCTCTGGCCTATGCACGCTACTAGCCCCGACTATGGACGGCTGGCCTTTACGGCGGTGGCGCCACCGTCGGCGCTGCTCTCATTGGATGACGGGCCAAAGTGCCTAGCTGCTCCTCCGGCGCTATACTCGCGCCTGCCCCCCTGCTTGTAGGTACCCATGGTGCATTGCCCCCCTTAAAACACTATACCTATACCAGTCGCTCTGCTGCCGCTGCTGGCTGATGCTAATCCGCGCGCTAAGCTGTCTCGGTTCCACTCGTGGCGGCGTCCTATACACTTGGCGCATGTGATTCTAGAGTGAGAGGGAGCGATTACTTTGTCTCTCTCTCTCTCTCTCTCTCTGTCGCGCTGTATACGCGTGTGCAGTCGTCGGCGTATATATGAATGAGTGCGCCGCGGAGCTGCGGCGCGCGGGCCTCGCGCTTTCACGTGGCTGCCTGAAAAATTCAGAGATAATTGTCCGATGGTTTTCGCCGTTGGGGGAGAGGTGAGCTCGAGTGGAACGGCTCCGTTGACGTTGCTCTGATATGTGTATATAGGTATACGTATAGCTATATATACGGCTACGTGAGTATAGTGTATGGAAGCGAACGCGGGCAACGATTTGCCGCGCGCTGCGCGGATGTGCAGCACGCACGCGCGCGGCGATGCAACGGACTTAGAGTAAGTAAGTTCGTCTGGTCGAAAGTGACCTTGTGACGGTCATGGTTGTGGGTTTCTGTGACGCGTTAGTGAGTGTTTGTTTACGTGCCGTTTTGTTTTGGAGTTTTAGCGTAAATGGATTGAGGGGGTTTCATAGTAAATTGGTGGATTGCGAGATCGTGGAAGAGGCAGAGTACGAAAAGATGAATCGAATTTATCAGTAGAGATTGGCGCTGATTGGTCGGACGTCGGACGAACTGTTACTTCTGAGGGTTTTTTTCCTTTTCGGAGAAAGCTAATTTGGCGCGAGTTTGGATCTGTTTTATAATAGGTTATGTTTATTATTTTAAGGTTTTATTTATTTTATTCAAAGTGCAATCAAAAATAAAAATTCAATTTCTTTTTGGATAATTTTAAGTAATATAGCGAACCTAGCAATCTCCTCACAAGCGTATAAAAGTTGAGAATTCCGTGACTAAAAAAAATATTGTTTTTTTTCTGGTTACAAATTTTATTTTAAAATTTAATTTGTCAATAGGTAGATATTGCACGAATAATTAATCGTAATATTAACTATTAATTAATTTTTTATGTAAGTGTAGACAAAAGATAAGTCTTTTCTATTTGGAACCGTCAAATTATTAAATAAATAACATTAATCTATAGTTAATTCACACATTTCAATCTATTGAAGAGATACAAATAAATTAAAGAAATTGTGACCTAATCAATAAAATAAATTATACCTAAAAATAAAGACTACAAAACTCTCTTTATTATGTTAAGCACTTTAAGATTGCTGGTTGTCTACCATGTATATTTATTTACTTATTTTGAACTAGGTCAAAAACGACTTAAAGGACATACTTAAATGGATTAAATAAATAAATAATCTATTTTCCCTAATTCTTCTTAACCTTTATTAATACTAATAAAATTAAAGTTTTTTTATGTACAAAATAAGAAATTAGCCTGTGTAAGTATAAATTGAAATGGATTTTGAAAAACATTTTACAGGGATCATATATCACTTTATGCTCGCTTTTTAGGACTATAAAGTGACTATTACCGTTTAGTTAGGGACTACTACATTATGCAACAAGGGAATCAAATTAAAGATTTTCTAGTTTGAATTTATTGTTATTTTATACTTATTTAATTTTATATATTTAATAAAATTGTATGTAACATTATATATTTTTCAACTACATTTTCAATTTTTTCAAATGTTCATTATTTCCCCGCTTGAATTTTTGCGGGAATAATATGCTACTTTATGTACGTATTTTCAGACAAATAAATGGCTATTATTGTTAAGATTAAAATACAGTGACTTTATTTTCCTTATTTAGAGGATCTTTTTTCTGCATTTAAGTACAGAAAATTAAAATATTGTGAAAAACATGCAATACGTTATGCCCTCTTTTCGAGTTTAAAAAATGAGCTTACACACTTGAGTCGGGAATAGCGATTATCTAATTTAAGTCAATAAAATTATTTGGTACGAAACTACTCATTTAAAATAGTTCTATTTACTTTTTAATTTTACAAAAAAATACTTTATTAAATTTTAATATAGGATTTAAAAAAAAACTTTTTTATTCCTTTCATTTTTATTTTTATTTTTAATATAGTTTCTTATAATTATGCAATTTTTAAAGTTAAACTCTCAGGCGCATTCGAATTTTTGAATAAATTTCACTTTGATTTTAGAAAATGTGTGCGCATTAATAATTATAATATAAAAACCACAATCTTACCTTCTTTAAGTTACCGCTCAATAACTACACTATCTCGAATATCAGAAATCGATCGTATTAATATTACGTACCGGTAACTCACATACAACGGCAAACAGTTAATCAAGTCAATTTTAAATATTACCAAACCTTACGCAGAACTATCCTACCAAATCTTAAATTCCCCAGTCATTTTTCCGCGACACCCCGCCAAATCTCAACAAGCACCGATTAAATCTATCCTCCAAAGATCTCGCACTACGCTTCCACTGCAAATACGGAAGTGAAGTCGAAAAAGCGAAATAACATTAGCATGCGAAGGGGACAAGTAGCTGCATTTGCGTATACGCAGTAGCGGGATGATTTGGACGCGCGGCATTCGCCGAGCGCGCTTAGGTCGATTCGGCCAATCGTCGCGCGAGAACTGGCTACGTCAACTTCAATCCAGCATCGAAACAGTGTATACTTACTGCGCGGATCGTCGCTCTTTAACGATTAGCAGCGCGAGCGCGCGCCCGACGGTGCTAGATGCGCCGTTACTGTATGCCGCGC
Source organism: Eupelmus azureus (assembly GCA_030522685.1). Classification (NCBI taxonomy): domain Eukaryota; kingdom Metazoa; phylum Arthropoda; class Insecta; order Hymenoptera; family Eupelmidae; genus Eupelmus; species Eupelmus azureus. Next base: position 1,632 of record JAPYZA010003575.1, on the reverse strand, counting down.
GATTGAAAGATGATTGATTGTATAATTTTGATGTAGGTATAAGGAATTGATCAGTTTTAGAGTTTCTTTTGGATCAAAACCCTAATGGAAATTCGAATAGTCGAAATAGGCGGGAAATAGTAATAATGAATATAAATGACGAGCCAAACTGGCCATTTTTTTTATCTAGTATGAAATGCTCTTTTTGGCGTTTTTTTTTAAACATTTCTTAGCCTAAGTTTACCTTACCTCAAAATCTTTACCGAATTTTGTAGTTCACTTCGTGATCAATACCGGAAAATTTGCTATTAAAAATAAGAGTTCGTAAAGTTAACAAATTAAAGATTATGATACATATTGTTTCTGAACTATCAATACTAAATATTAGCAGAGCTCTATTTTACATTAAAAAAAAAATTTATAGCGCTCTCCATTTTATAACTTATTTGTTAGATAAGTAGTGGCTATTATAAGCTGAATTAATTAAAAAATATTAGAAAATGGCTAATAATATGCCAGTGTGAACGTAGTCATTACAGAAGTAATCTATCTATTTTGTGGACCAAGAGATTTTGAAGGACAATTAAAGAAAAACCGTTTCATGCTTGATAAGAAATGGCAAATCGAACTGGATTGTTTTTAGTCTGTTTCCTATAGCTAAATGACTAATTATTATAGGGATAAATTATTATAATAATTACCATATCTATAGGTATTTCCTAATTCGTATTTCCATATTCAGGATGTAAGTATGCAAGTATTTATAAAGATATTGTTAGTTAGACCAATGAAGAACATATCTTATTTATAAAAATCTAGCATTTTTTCTTGAAATTGGTTCCATAGTTACTGAAGAGACAATCTTATTTTGGAGCTTTTATATTCCCCTTTATGATGTATTTATTTTTAAATTATATTGTAACGATCAAGAATTCATATTTGAACTAATTTCAAATCGCAAGCGAGCTAAAGAACGATGCCCACGACCATACAGGAAACCGGCCCCCAAAGGTCAACGTATAAAACCTATACCGTCGTATAGAGCACAAAAAAATATGAATTTAAAAAAAAATTGATTCTTTTAAGTGGAGGGAAAATAGAGAAATGACTACATAAAGTTTTCACTCCCTTTATCACTGTAAATCCTAAACATTTATACCACTCTAACCTCAAAATCATAACTTTAAGATGATTTTTCGGCTCTCGTGGTACATTTCTATTGATAGACTATTGTTAAGATTTACAATTTATCAATAATTTGATAAAATTGAGCACCACTACTATTGGTAAACGTCCTTTTTTTCCCGGTGCCGATTCGAGAATTTTGTATTTTAGCCCTCGCTAGACAAAAAAATAGCATACGCAACACGGGAGGTAAAATGGTGACCCCATAGCACATGTATACCACCCTCGCCTTCGGCTCTGTGGCAATTTACACGTGCTATGGACTCACCAATTCTTTACCTCCCTAGGTGCATAATATACTATAAATTACATATATATTTTGATTTGTTTATATATCTTTATATTATTAAGATTTTCTTAAATAGTTAGAAAAAAAATGTCGTAAGCGCCGTGCAGAGCACGACAAGTGCCTTACGAATGTGTGTTCCATCCTTGTCTAGGGGAGTGCTAAACATCTCTCCTTTCATA
>JAPYZA010003574.1:1170-27200 GCA_030522685.1 Eupelmus azureus | reverse complement strand
GGATCTATACGGGACCTACGTAGGACTTTTGTGAATCCCATATACGTATAAATGCGAATTAGTTTCTATTAAATTTCTTATCAATTTTGTATTATACACATTTTTTTATAAATTCGTATGAAGTTTATAAGGTAAACATATGGGTCTAAGTGGACCCTACATGGGTCTTATCGCAAAATCTCATATGGATCCTATGTGGCTCTCGGGGTTACTGAAGTAGCCGAATAGAAAAAGTGCTCAAAATTACTTCGGTTTTCTATATATTTTAATAGAATAGTAAATACTATTAATCTTTTGATATCCGAATTAATTTTACGAAATTTCAATTTTAATACTATTTTTACTATTACTTTTTAGTTTAAATTAAAAAAATTATTTTTTAAAGTATGTTATACGATTATATTTTGTATGTAATTGAAAATGCTATATATTTTAAAATTTTTTCCAATAAGTACATGAAAATAAAGTTGTTACAACACCCACATGCGAAGTTTTCATGTTACCCATATGTCCACACTGGGAATCCAAGGGTTAAATATTAAATAGGATAATATAATCATGATGAAAAAAACTGACTTAAAATATACTCTTCAAATATACCTTTAAACTTAAATATTTTACAAATTTATATTTATCAAATTCGAATTTTTAAGGATCAATAGAGTACATTTGGTAGATAAAAATGAATTATACAGATAAATAACTTAGTCAGTATTAGAACAAAAATTTCAATTATTTCTGTTTCTTATTTCTTTTTTTATTTTTTTATCTACAAGAAACTTGGATCATGCAAATTAAAAATCGCCAAAATTTTCCTAAGTATTTGATCTTTCTTTTGAGTTAAATATAGAAGTGACATTTTCTTGGATTTATGCAACTCAAATATCATCATACACCGAAAATATACATATAAAGATAAAATTCAAGATAAAATAAATTCGGTTGAGACGTATAATAAATAAACTTTACTTTCCCTGTCATTTCGATACGATTTTATAATCTTCGATAAGATAAATAATATTATTTTTTTGTTGATGAATTATAAAATACCTATCCTATAAAATTAGAAAAATCGTTATAGGTTCGACAATACAGTTTCTTCTTCTATTTATCTATCACTATCGCTAATTTTCGCTAAAGAAAAATCTTCCTACGAATTTTATCACGCAGCAGTTATCAATTACATTTTTCACGCTTGAATCTTAATGATCTGATTGATATAATAAACTTAAATCCAATCTGACGAAAGACTAGTCACGTGTCGAGAAATCGCATCAACACATTTGTAAGTTACGAATGAAAAAATTATTTGCAGTTTGAAGGACTCGTACTAATTTATTCAAAAACATCTAGTTTCCGTTCGCCTACAGCGCGGCAACTAGATTAAATCTAAACTCGTTAGAGGCGCATTGTGTGTGAATAATTTTATGAACTGCGCGAAGATGAATCATAAATTTAGTTTTACAATGGCGCTTCCAATGCCGTCAAAGTATTCGCTAACAGCCGTGTTAATTTTAAAATTCAACGTCGCAATTAACACATTGTTTGAAAATTTCGAAAAAAAGCTTCAGGACTTTTTTTATCATTTTCAAGCAGTCTGAAATCTAAAAACGTTCGAGATACGATTAATCCAGATAACGCCTTTCTACAAAAGAAAAACTCAGTTTAACAATCAGCAGTAAATTAAACTCACAAACCGATCCTCATCACCCAAAAGCAATAAACATTTCACGCCACATATCTCAGTACACAATCAATCCTGCTATTTTCAAATCCACATTAATCCTCCTAATCACCAAGCGAGCCTGGCATTCAGCTCAGACCTTATAAAACTAGAATCCTCTAACTCGAAAATCTCCTTCTTTTCTGCCCGCACTCAGCCATTATCTCCCCGCCGTCGATTCAAACGCATCCCACCGCGCAGCCTCGGCCAATAAGCAGCCGGCTCCGAGGGGAAGGTCGCGCAGCTGATGCGCGCGTGACGTCGGCTTAGACACTGTGCAGCTGCGGTGATTTTCTAACCTCGACGCGATCGATGCTTATGTTTCAAAACACACAATATAAACACACGTAACCAGCCGTCAGCGTCATGCCGTTGAGAAATCCAGCGAGATTATCCAGACGATCAAGCGTCCCTGCAACTGCTGCTGCTTTTCCGCGAGTGTCGACGGGAGCGGATCAGGGAAAATGAAGAAGCACAAATTTACGAGGCTACGCAAGTCGAGGGAAAATCGCGCAGGCCACTGGTATGTATACGCGGCGTCGGGATTCCGCACATAATTAATTAGCATTCATCGGATTGCTCGCTCTCGTATCCGGAAATGCCGCGCGCGAAGAGCGAGCTGTCTTCTCTCTCTTACTCCTTGGCTTTGCAGTCGGTGCAGCGAGAGAGGCGCATGTGACCGACGGCTGCACCCTTTTCTCTTTTCGCGATGATTACGACTGATCGGAGGCCGAAATCGCGGAACAGTCGGCTTTTCGCTGTAATCGCCTTCCTGTCATTATGCATTTATAAGCCTCGGACTAAGCTGAGCATGATAGTGCACAACTAAGGCAACCTTGGCTTTTATTCATGCACTCATTTTTTTCTCTCTCCCGCTAAGAGCCAACATTGTTTTCCATCTCCTGTTCGTTTCTGCTGGTGCCTGCAGTTTTTTTCAGTGCGGATCAGAGATTGGTTTTGCGAGACGGAGAGTGCTGCAAGGCTTGTGAGTATAATGAGTTTTTGCGAGTTGATTGAGAGAGACTGTTAACAAGGTGCTAAGGACTTTTGTGAATGTTTTGTTTGAAGTACTTTGTTTAATCAGACGCTTTCTTCTTTATTGGGGTGCTTAGGGTGTTTATTTAGCAGGTAATGTTTCCTTATTTACCTGGTAGAAAGTCTATGGTTAAACCTTTTATCAGTGTCCTAAACCATAAAATAGTCAGCTTCATAAATAAAGATTTTCTAGTGAGCCTAAACTCAAAAGAATTCAGAATACCAAAATAAAAGAATAGTCTTTTATTAGTAGTAGAAGTAGTAGTATCTGTTTTACTTTTGAGATCTATAGTTTATATCAATATTTACTACTTTTGTTTAACTGTTTTATTGCATCTAATCTTCTTCAAATAGTATTTGCTCTTCTTTTTGAATGTTCAGTTAACTTACAAGATTTATGTGTAGAATTAGAAATAAAGAATACAAGAAAATATTAATTGTCTACTATTTTGACAAATTCATAAATAAAAAAAGATTATCTCTACCATTTTAATAAGTTCATAAATAAAAAAAAAATAAAAAATGACTGGGAATAAAGTTTCTAAGTATATTAAGCGTTGGATAAAAGAAAATGTTAACAAATTTTTTTAATGCATAGTGTATGTAGCCATTCTTAAAGTCTCAGAAACCGCTAAACAAAATTAACATTTTATTATGCAAAAGTTAATTTGAATTTTAATGATAGAATCATTTCTTATTGCATAATGGAATATCTACGAAAAATCAATTTTGTGTAATAAATCATTAATTTGGCATAATTTTCTCATAATAAATATTATTTGCTTTGAAATCATGCATTATAAATGTGGTATAGTCTTATCTCTGTAACATAACACTATCAACTGCTTCCACTGATATGAAATTATCCAGCAAGAATGAAAGTTTCTGCACACTCGGCATTTAGTAGTCACACCATGGCAAGTCAGCATAGTTAATCTTGAGTGCTAAATTGACATAAATCATTCATTTCTGTTTCAGAAAGTCGTAAAACACATATCATGAAACCACGGATTTTTACAACCAGTAAACAAAAAGTAGAATCCTTGCAGTTAAAATTTTACCTAAGCCATGTTTTACTATAAATTGGGCTGTGAATTTACCAATTTTTCATTGTTGAACGTATCATTATGAAAGAATTCAGGATTCAAACATTTTTTAGTAAGTAACATTAATGCAACTTTATGTTATAAATTTATATTTTTATAAGTGAATACACTTACAATTAATGGAAAAAGTAAGAATTTCTAATTTTTAAAAAGAAATTTAATTTATATTAATATAATTACTATAACAATTTTATTTATATGTACATGTAATTACATACTTTTTAACACTGATAAAAAGCAAATATATTAAGCATAATTTAATTTCCTATAAATACAGTATACAAGTACTTTTAAAATTATAATAAAATATAAATAAAATGAAAATTACTTTTAATTATATAATTTAATTAGTTCATAAATTTACCAATAGTAATAGGTTTGTATAGAAAAACTATAACTTACAAATGACACCATCCAAGGCTGATGTATGAAATATGTTTGCAGAATTTCCAAAGTTATTCAGCTGTGTACACAAAAATTGAGAAATGCTGTCAACGGCTAAAGGCGCGCGAGTTAATCGTCGATTAGTTCTTACATTAGCTGCTGGCGTCATCTGCGGATTTCTGTCAGCATGTCTTCTTATCACAGCAGCCAGGGACATGCCCCATATGTTATATTGGTTCCCAAGCTCCTACAGAGATCCTCATCATTATTCTCAGTTGGAGCGAGAGGTAAAACAAACAAGCCTCCATTTTTATCATGTGTACTTACATGCTTCTGGGATTATTTGATAGTTTAGTGTATGTATACTGAACGAATCTTGCCTAATGTTATTACTTTCTCAAGATTAAATTTTTATTTTTAGTTTCACTCTTCTTCACAGCTAAGAAGCTGTGAATATTAGTTTAAGTAATGATGTTTGATTTGCACTAATACTTTGTCAATATTATATATGATCAGTTTTGTATAACGTCATTCTATTTATTTAAAAAATTATATTGAAATTATTTCAATATCTATTAAAACTGTTTCAGTTTAAAAAATATAAATTTTAAATTAGTACAATAACTGTTAAAAAAATATAAAATTTATACTATCATACTGATTTTTTATTAAAAACTTCTATACTAAAACGATAAAATTTTTGCCCTAAATTACGTTTCATATATTAAACTCCAAAATAAAAAAAAAAGTACAAATAATTTATACGATTCTCAGGTCGGACCAGACGTCGAGGTCTCGTTCCACGACCAGGATGAGGACTTTCACAAGGGTGAGGACAAAGTGGCTCATGAGCTTGCCCAGAAGGTGCGCGTTCTTTGCTGGGTGATGACTGGTCCCAAGAATCACCAGACCAAGGCGCGCCACGTCAAGGCAACCTGGGGCAAGCGCTGTAATATTCTGCTTTTCATGAGTTCTGAGGAAGGTGAGTTTGCACGCACGTGAGTGCATATCAGACAAATGCATCGAGCGTGTCAAAAATATAATAACCGCCAATTTTCGGCGTTTAATTCAATGTAGTAGCGGGTGCTTGAGCGTGTCAAACCGGTGATTGTGAGATTAACCGATCATTAAGAGAGTGTGATAGCGCGCGTGATTCAGTGAGCGAGCGCTTTGAAAAATTACAGCTTTTTGAATCTCTGAATTTGTTTGTTAAAACGATTTAAATCTGTGTGAGAAAGCAATGAATTTGAAAGCAATTAATTCCGACGTTATAAAGCTGAATTTTAAAAGCAATTAATATTGATGTTTCAATGTTTCTTGATGTGCATAAATTAGGCCAAGCTTTCTTTAAAGTATTGAGATTTGCGTCACTGATCGTAAATGTTAATTATACTTAATTACTTGATAATTGAGGTAGACAGATAAAGTATAAATCATTTGAACAAAATTTATTTTTAGGTGAATTTGTTGATAAGAAAAAGTATGACGTATTTTTAAGTAAAAAATGTTATAGCGATAATTTAACCGTTAGAGTATGTTTTCCTTTAAGTAAAGCATTGATTTATCTGTAACTATTATTAGATTGGTTAGCCAATCCAAACATTTTTTTAACGCACTAAGTAGTTTTTGTTTTTTAATTAAACGATGCCATCTGTGACTTAAATTGCTAATTATTTTATCTCGGTTTTTGATTTTTCGTTATGAAACTGCGCTTCACCAAGTACAATTAAATTAATTCTTAATTAAATTAAAAGCTTTATTTTGTTTTTTAACTAATGCAATAAATAAAAATGATTTTTCCAGATCCTAGTTTGCCTACTGTTGTACTGCCAGTTAAAGAAGGAAGAGATAATCTGTGGGCGAAAACCAAAGAAGCATTTAAATATACGTATGAAAAATATAAAGATCAAGCCGACTGGTTTCTTAAAGCCGATGACGATACGTATGTATAATAATTAAATTATAAACTCAAAATAGTATTTAAATAGAATATTAAAAAAATAGTGATACAAACGATTACTTAAAAGATAAGATATTCTATTCCGGTCTCCTTTAATCAAAGTTTTTCGATATAGTTTCAGTATTAATTAGTCAGTAAAATTTATTTTAATTACATAAAGATTATTTTTAAATTATTATTTTTTTCAATTATCAATTCGTAAGAACATATTTTTTACTATAATTTGTTTATTACTTAAATTTATTATTATTATTTATTTACGTCAGAGTTATCCATGGATAACTGAGATGAGGGGTTCAAAAGCACTTAAACAATGATTTATAATGAACAGATTTATTTAATAATTATCTAGCAAGTATACACTCGCGAAATCGCTCGGATAACACGGTCGTTAGAAAAGAAGTATATTAGATAAATAAATAGAACACAGTCGTACAAAAGCAAGATAAAAATTAAAACTGTCGTCCGAAACCGTCGTCGCGAAAGGGGGTTCCGGCTAGCTGATCATCCAAGATAGGAAGTGAGAAACGGGCGCGTGCGGCGGCGTTCGCAGGCGCAGGGACAGGCGCGCGGTGGCGGGAGAAACCCAGCGCCTGTGGCCCGAAGACGGCCAACGCAGGAGCATCCGTACGCTTATCCTAACAATTTATTTTAATCGGTTTTAAATTAACTAATGAAAAATGTTTTAAAGAGTCCTAAAAATAATATTACTTTTAGAATTGTGAGAATAGAATAAAAATTCTTGATTCTTAAATTTATTTATATTATTAAATTTATTTATCTTTTTATTTGACATACTAGAAATAAAATACTTATATTTATTATTTTTTTTATCTATAATTTTTTCTTGATAATTTTAGTACTTACAAATTAAGTTAATTATATTATTCAATTTTCAAAATACTTATTCGTTTATATTACTTTATATTATAAAATTATAAAATATATTTTATGTTGAGCTATGAATTCACACTATTAAGTAATAATCACTTAATTTTTTTAAAAACTCAATCTTACCGAAAAATTTGTCTGCAGGTACGTGGTAGTGGAGAACCTACGCTACATGCTGTCGTCGCACTCGCCGTCCGCACCGCTCTACTTCGGCTGCCGCTTCAAACCTTTTGTGAAGCAGGGCTATATGAGTGGCGGTGCCGGCTATGTACTTAGTAGAGAGAGTCTGCGCAAATTCGTCGAGGAAGGCCTGCCCAATCGTACTCACTGTCGCCAGGATAGCGGCGGTGCCGAAGACGTCGAGATGGGCAAGTGTCTGGAGCGCATCGGCGTCCGGGCGATGGACACTCGAGATCCCCATGGCAGGGGTCGCTTCTTTCCGTTCGTGCCCGAGCACCACCTCATACCTAATCACGTAGAAAAGGACTTTTGGTATTGGAAGTATATCTATTACGAGACTAAAGACGGTCTCGACTGCTGCTCCGACAGCGCTATCTCATTTCACTACGTCAGTCCAAATATGATGTACGTGCTTGAGTATCTGATCTATCATTTGAGGCCGTACGGCATCAATCACGCCATTCAGGAACTCAACGTCGGTAGTCAGAGACCCGCCGAGCGATGATGACGATGAAAGATTTAGAGTCTAGTCGTGTATTTTTATGTCTTTATTGTTTTGTGTGGGTGATTTTATATTCTCTTTACGTATGTTTTTTTGATTTTTTTTTGTTTTTGAATGCGCTTTATAAATATTGAATTCGAAAACCTGCCTTATCCAAAGATAATCAGAGTAACAAATATACCAAAGTTAAAATTTATATCGTCACATTCCGATTAAAAAAAGTTTCTTAATATACTAAGAAACTATAAATAATATAAATTATAATTGTATATGTTTATTTTTAATATAAAATTCGAAAAAAGATTTGTTTAAAACAATACAAATGAATTTCCATTTAAAAAAGTATAAGTCAAAAAGTTTAAATATTTTGAAACAAAGAAATTAACAGTAAAATATTTTCCAAAGGCTATAATATTTATTGCATTCGTAAGAATGTTGTAGCAAAATAAATTATATTTTACTTTATTTAATCATATCTAATAAATGAGTTTAAAATATTTTATCTTTAATTATTAATTTTTAAATACTCATCTATAGTGGATAAGGTAGGTTTTAAAATATAATTCGTAAGATGTACCCTGGTAAAAATTTATGTAAATATTATTTTATATAATTATTAGCTCTTTATAATGCTGAATTTCATTCAGAAACCATTCTTTTCTTTCTAACAAAAAATATTAATATGAAAAATTTGTATTTATTTACGATTAAAAACGTCCTTTTGTATATTTTTTAAGTACTAAGAAAGAATCAATTTAATAATAATTAAATTGATAATAATTTGACTGATAATCTGTCATTATATGTGTACATTGAAAATTTGGTAATAACAATAACTATTAAGGAGTTATGATAATTTTTATATAATTTTTTGTGAAAAAGGCCTCATTTTGTAAAGAAAATGAAATATTATTTTCTTTTTACCAGGGTAAAAGTATTTTACTGACACTTTATACTGCAGTAACATTTTTTGTACCTTTGTCAAGATATTTGTAACTAATTGCGAATTATGATTTATGACATTGTGAAGGTAGTTAGATTTTTAAAATATATTGCAGGTGCGCTGCGACACGATATAGATATAGATATAGATATATATACATTTAAGTGAGACCGATACACCAGAGGAGTCTGAATACACGTTGAATTGCAAGTTTATTTGTAAAGTAAAGTCTATTTTACGAATTTTTTCAAATCTTGCAAAGGAGGGTATTAGAACTATATGATAATAGAATCTTGGAAACTAAGATTTGATTATAATCTGCATCTGTCTTGAAATATAATTAAAAATATTAGAATTGTTCATACAAGCAATTTAAAAAGCTATTGTATATATACAGATTAATAATTGTTAATATTGTATATTAACAAGGCTATTGTTAGACAGTGAAACTCAAAATTAGTGCAACTTTAGTCACTAAATTGTTAACTTTTGACTTTTCTTTTCTCATAATTCTGACTATACTTATTAGTAACTTTTGATTATGTTATTGTATAGATACCCTAAAATACTTTAGAAAACATTAATTTGTGTATATTAAATAAAACATTATTTTTTCGCTTGAGTAATGAGTAATAGATGAGATAGACTTACTCAAATATTTGCATTTGTTTGTAAAGTTAAAAGTTCTCTGTACTTAGAAGTTACTTTCGATATTCGATAAAATATACAAAGCATATTTTTTAGCTTTTTTACTATATTTACAACATACAAAGAGAAAAGGAATGAAACTTATGAAATGTTTTTACACGAATATAATAAATATTTTATTCAATATCATACACTGTTAGAATGACCTCTGGATCTACAGCTGTTTACAGCACAAGTAACTAAGTAAATTAAGTAATTTAGTTAGGGAAAAAGTATTGTCATACAATACAGTAACCAAAGATTCAATCATTAACATATCTTCTACATTTACACTTAAATTTGTGTGAAAATTTTTTGCAGTTAAATTCTAACAGTGTATCAGATATTTGTTTCATAAAATAGACTCAAGCTCACAGATTTTTCAGCAGGCAGTTTTTTGCGTGTATCTAGACTCAGCCTTTTCAGTAAACATTTTGTGATAACAGCTCCTGATCATTGAGTCGATAAATTATCATTAAAAGTAAAGCAGTAAAGTTTTGATTACTGAACATTATTTTTTAAATTAATTATTTACTATTGATTTAATAATTTCAATATTAAATAGACTTTTCAAAAGTTATTAAGTCTATGAACATTATTATTTTTTTGAATTTCTTTAACTTTACAAGTTCTTTGATTAAATTTTGTGCAGATTACTTGGTGGAAAACTAAAATCTTATACTGTAGAAAGATAAATATTCTACTCTATTATTAAGCTTATTATATTTTTTATTTATAATATTGTATAGCTACTGTACATAAAATTATTAATATTTAATGGTAACAACTATTATAAAATTAAGTTTAAGTGCCATACTCTCATATAATGGTATTGCTTTACCATATATTCTGGTACAATGCTATCATTTGGCGATTATCAAAAGTGATATTGACGAATTATGGACTCAAAGAAAATTCATGAAAGTTATCACAAATATCTTAATAATGTAGAATTAAGTCACAAAGTCGCCAATAAAGAAATTAATGTGCCGTTTTGTAAACTACGTCTTTTCTTTGATACGAAGTTGTACGAATATATGCGCCGGGTTTACAACAACGGAATGCTAGTCAAATGCGCGAACATCTAAGTAAATGGCTATTAGAAAAATCTGCGTGTAAAAGTGATAAATTAAACAAAGAAAAGCAAACTAATATAGCGTAACGTACCTATGATAAAATGGAATATAATAGTTAGAGAAGTATTACGTTGATTTCCCTATACATAGAATTCCATGTACGTAATATTTAGGCTGTTTTTGTACGGTTAGACGATGTTTGTTATGCACATGTCTGTTTCTTCTCTCTTCACTGATCTGCTTCATTCGTCGGCTAACCATGAACTTGTTATGATAAAACGTATATTCGGTTAAGGATAAATTTACATATTATGTACAAGAAACATGAATAAAAAAATAAGTGTCAAGGTACAACAGCAGTGTTTAAAATATTTGTGCGAGAGAAATTTTGTTAAAAACGAAGTAATGTTTAATACAAATATAAAAACAGAGATTATTTTCAATTAAAAATGTTTTCACATATGTATGCGTAAATTGTAAGCTATAATTTAACTATGCTTTTAAAATTTAAAACAAACGTAAAAAATGTATAAATATTAGTAATCGACAAATAGAGCAAAAATTTGATCTTTTTTTATATTTTGTGGAATCTATTGTGGAATAAAAAGAACGAGAAGCACAGTTATCGACAACGAAATAAAATCATATAATAGTAAAATCTACTAAAGGTGGAATAATAATGTAGATCTGAAAAGAAAAATGAATTCATAAAATAAAAGACACAATTTCAATGCAGAATGGGGTATATAATTATATATACACATAAAACTGTATTTCGTAATATTAATATAATAATAGTAATAATAATAATCCCAATAATGACGTACTACCCAAGTAATAAATACTATAGATACAGAGTGAGTGTGGGCGTTGTATGTGAGTAAAATTAACCAATTAAGGGGGGGGGATTAGGGTACCTATGTACAAGACATTATTTGTACTATGCGACTGACAATTTTATACCATCAGACGCGCCCCGTTATCTCTCCTTGTCTTTTTCCTTACTTTTTGTCGAAATCCAAAGCGCAGGGAATTTTGAGGGGTTGTTTGGGGGCTGGAAGGAGAAAACCTTTTCCTTATTTTTGTCGCTTGCTCTCTCATTTATATACTCCATACTTTTTCTCTTAATAATTACCTAATCTCGGCGATGTCTCTCTCACATTGTCATAAATTATACTCTTTTTTTCTTTCCGAAAAACAATATTTTACACTATATAATTCATGTATAATTACACATACAGAGGTTCGTCTTGGCTTTCGATAGAGTCCAAATAGAATTTATTTCCTTTTGCTTTTGTCCGAAAAACAGCATCGAAAAAGTTTACTAGGCGCCCGTTGGGTCTTGGAAACGTGATAACAGTGACCCAGTGTGTCGCACGCTTATCGCGGGCAATTACACAATTAATTATTTATCGACAATTTTTCAATTTATCGGTTTTGCTAAAACACACTCGCGCATCAGGGGCTTGTACGAGGCGCAGTAAAAATTAAAAGAAGACTTTTTATTGGAAAATGGAGAAAAATTAAAAATAGACCGCAGGGACATCGTTTCGTTTCTTATTTTTTGTTCTATATATATGTATATATAAGAAAGGGCAGGAGAGAGTGAGGAAGATGCCACCTCTTACAATATCTTCTATAAAATTAAAAAACAACGTAATATCATTATATTACTTCATCGCTATTAATAATAAAAGCTTTGTACAAAAACTTGATTTACAATTAAAACATTTGGATACATAACCGTCTAGATTCTGATTTTTCTTAATTATCCTTTTTTTATCATTTATCTTTAAAATTGAACTATCTAACGACAGAAAGATCGCAAATAAAATTGATTTATTTGCTCCTTTTTGCTTTCTTTTCGCCTTAATTAACTTACTTGTTTTGTTCATTCGCGCGGTTTTATCCTTTTTTGCCGCATAATCCGCATATACACGCACATACTACAATAATAATCGCGCATGTATTCCTCCTTCAACCATTATTCACGTTTTTAACTAAGTTTTTTAATTTTTGTTTATCCATTCACCCCTCATTAATCGCTATTATTTAATTAATGTAATTATAATTAATAATAATAATAATAGAGTTAATAATAATTTTTTCTCCTTATTACACCTCGACACTCGAGAGTGATCATTATTTATGCATAATATTGCCTAAGAACACAAATTGTAGTTTTTCTACGATGTCTGCATCCGTTAGAAAAAGTGTAAAGGGAACTTGTGCTTTGATCGTCTTCTTCATCATCATCATATATAATATCTTCAATTTAACTATTTTCGTACATAAACGAAGCAACGCGTATTCCCTTTTATTTCAAAGTATGCATCACGTAACGCGTCGCTTTTTGAGTAAACGTCAGCCATCCCTTTATCGTCACTTTGTAATTAAACATTCTTGCTTGCTAAAGCACACATTTTTATCTTCAATGTAATAAAAGTGTAATCGACTTTTTTTTACCTTTAACGGGATTAAAATATCAAATATTAAGATCGTTATGAAAATAAAAATAATAGTTACTATCAAAAATATTATGTACATGATAGTTAAAATTATACACATAATAAAGAACTGTTGCAAGTCCTTAATACAAAAAAAATTATAAGAATATAGATTGAATGAAGTGGTTAAAAAAAAAATAAAAAGTATTTAAAATTGTATATCTTTTAATTAAAAAAAATATAATCAAAAAATACATATTTATACAAAATATTTAATCATATAATAATATTTTAATAGTCTAATTCTTTCAACATTATCTACATTAGAGTATGATTACGATTTAAAGCCGTATGCAACATGAACTGTACACACAAAATAAAAGATCTACGTTTCAATGACAGAGAAAACAAAATAGGATTTTGGTAATTTTAACTTTTTGTATGAATTGTTTTGAGTTGCTCAATCGTCAATATACTGAGATCCGAGTCTATCGGTCACGCAAGTTCATTTCACATGAAGAGAGAAATATCTTCAATTTGAAACACGTCTTTTACCATAATTTTAAAAGAATGATTTTTTAAATAATTACAAATAATTAAAATAAGCCACTTTAAATTTCCATTTTAAAATAAAATGTATCACGTAAAAAAAAAATAATATAAGCACCATTAATCCCACTTCATAAAGAAAAAAATGCGTACAATTCGGCGTAGAGTGACGATGTGCGATTGCTGACGTCTTAGCTGACCTTCGTTTGGTCGTCTCATATAATAATCTCTAATATTGTTTGAAAAGTTACAGTAGTGAGAGTCGGGGCACAGGAAAGAGTCGTAGGCTGCAACGACGGTGACGGCGACGGCGTCAGCGCTCGCTCTCGTAAAGCCCCGTGTGTCGATGCGATAATAAGTGTATGAGAGAGTCGCTCGCTGCTTGGGAGGGGAAAAGAAGACGAAAAGTGGCAGCAGGGTGTGGGTCAGACGAGGGCAGCTGTCGCGTGGTAGAGCTGCATGAGCGCCTGGATATGGACCGGTAGACAGGACAAACGATCCTTCGTGTTGGCATCAACTGACAGCCAAGATAGCGCGTTGTAGCCCTCCAATACATATCTGAAATAAAGGAAAGTAAAACGATTAGATATAAAAGCTTCCAAAAAATATATTTTATTAAAAAAAAATTATATAATTTGAACAAAAATAAATTTAAATACAAATATAGTAAGTAGCAGCTTAAGAATTAATGTCGAAAGAATTTACCTGAGCACATCGGTGGTAAATTGTGAATCGAGGCCGTGGACGGTTACGGCGCTCTGCTGGTGTAGCAACTCGTCGCTGTTCTGCTGAATAGCCGGGCTATGGAGGTGAAGGGCGTTTTTGAGGAAGACCGGGCAAACGCCTTCGAGGTGTGGACAGGCAGCCCAAAACCACGAAGGCATGCGTCCCGTGGGTGCTGTCGACACAAGGTAGCCAAGAGCCAGAGGCTGCTGTAAAAGCGTTCCAACTTCCTCCGCTTGCTCTGTTGCTGCCGCCTATGAAATAATATAAAAGTTATTCAATTATACATATTGGTAAACATTAGACTAAATTACAAAGATTTTGAATAGACATGAGTAAAAGAGAAACTAAACCGAATTTACCCTCGGAGTGTTGCTGCAAGGGAATGGACTGCCGGGGCCATCGTGATTGCCAAGGCCAGATCCAGGTCCGTCGCCGCCGATGGGCGAGCCCTCGGGCCTACGCGGACTACCACTTGGACTTTGGCCGCCGCCAGCACCGGGCTCTGGCCATACATTGAAGATGTCATTAAAATCGGTCATACCCTCCATACCCTCGGGTAAGTCGTCATGCAGCGCAGAAAAGAGCTCGTCATCGCCTAGCTCTGGATCGTTTATTTGCTGCTCATGGAAGGCTGTCTGCGACGACTGCAAAAAAGGAGAAATAAATAATTTGAAAATCAGCAATAAATGTTAAAATATCATTAACTTTACATAAAGTTTTGTTTTTCTTATTTTAATACAAAATATTTTATGAATATTTATAAATTTATTAGTAAAGAGAAATCAAACGTACTTGAGTAGTGGCCGAAGTGGGGAAGACAAGTATATGCGTACAAGTAACGTCTTGAGGCGTCGAGAGTTGGCAGTTGACAGATGCTTGGCTGAACCTCTCATCAGGGGTGAACTGATCGGCCATGAGCCTTAGTGTGCTATCGGGTTCAAGAGACACAAGGCATGCACTTAGGACACAGGGTGCCGCCGAAGGATAGAGTAGACTACATTGGCCACAGATTTCCTTAAGGTGCTTGGAAGCTTTCATTAGAGCTTTACGAGACAACAACCAGCTCCAGCCTTTAAGCTCACCATGACCGATTCGGCCTACTCGACCTACGACTAATCGCCAAGGCTGTACCTGCAAATACAATATACGCTATATAAAGATCTTCAAGAAAATTAAAAAGATAAATTCGTTTTATATGCTTCATTTTATTTGGGATGACAAAGAAAAATTATAAGTAAAATTAAAAAAGATTTTATGATTTTTTTTTTTTTTTTTTTTTATATTATAGCCTACCCAAGCTCATTGAAGAGCTTATACGGCTGATTTTATGATTCAATTAGAAATTATTTGCACTGACCCCTTGTGACATGACGCTGAGAATAAAGTCCATAAGTTTTTGTAAACCGGCTCTCCTAGCCGAGGCGCGTTTTCTCCTCTTTCGATTAGGTATGTCGATGTTGATGGTGGCGGTTTCAAAGATTTCACCTCGATCGTCGGTGGCGACGGCTAACAGCCAAGACTGATCCTCGCTGAGGCAGTAGCTTAGATAAAGTACGGCACACTCTTCGGGGCCGCTTGTACCAAAGGAGTCAGGCGCCTCACTCTTGCAGCGCAACGGTGCGAGTACGTAGGCTGGAGCGTAGAGGCGCAATGGCGTCCGGTTGCGATCCTGATGTGCAGGTGCAAGAATGTTACTATGAGACTGCAAAAGTACCAGTGATAACGGGATACTTTATTCGTCAATATACATGCATTTATACGTCTACTTTACTTTTTTCGGGATTCGACAATGGCCTAAAATATCGTCGAACTATCAGTCGACAGTTTTTTACTTACTATTTCCAGGTCTTAGATTAAATTTTGATACTTCACAATTATATTAAAATGCATTTTTTGAAAAATCTTATTGAAATGAAGTAAATAAAATATAGTTTCAGATATATACAATTTTAATAAAAATCCAAAAAAAAGAAAAAACTTTGTAGTCAAGCTCTACTTAAAATAAAAAATTTTTTCACTAAGCTTATTATAATAAACTCGAAAATAATACTGATGAGGACGTAGTACAATTTTCTTACATCTTTATTTTTTAGGAAGAGATCAGCAGCAGCGGCTGTTCCGAAGCCAGTCAGACTTCTTACAGTCGTGTTATGCGAAAGAAGTCTTCGTCCCTGTAGGAATACATTAAGCGCTAGAGCTCTCATTTCGTCTTGAATTTTCCGCCTTTCACGGACTCGACCCAACTCCATTACACTCTCCAACGATATTAACTATAACAAAAGAAAATTACGATAATTATAGATTTAAAAATTTAAAATTTTAAAATGAAATTTACTGCAAATTGTGAAACTTTTTTTAGTAATTTTTGTATAAAAGTATAAAATATGTATTCGTACACTTTAAAAAAATACTAGTAAAACTGATTAATAAGTGATAAAAAATATATAATTTTGTTATCAATTTAAGTTTCATATTTACCTGTACATTGACATTTGCTTTAATGTTCTCTGGCATGTTGTTGACTGCCGAGGAAAAGGCGCGCAACAATGCGAGTATGGCGAGCCGACGGCGATCGGGACAATCGGCGCCTCCCAGAGAGAAAGGTTCGACAAGGTAGACAACGACTGAAGGTAGCTCGAGCTCCTCCTCGTCGGGTCCAAGAGCTGCTGCCTGCGATTGCTGTTGTGCATTCCCCGACATTGTCGTTTGTGAATTGGTCGTATTTTGGGTCGTTGGTGTCGAGCTGCCTGTAGTCGAGTTAGCATTTGGGGTTGCACCGGATGGCGTCTCACTGCGCGCGTTCTCGCCTTCTGTAAAGGGGGAATAAATTTATTAATAAGATTAATTTATTTGTGTTGCTTGGTAATTGATTTAAATGGGTGTAAAATTGATAAATAGTATTTATTTAAGGATCATCTTACAGGGGAAACCGATATATCTTTTCATGAACGGATAAAATAATTTAAACATAATTTCAATAAACATATTAAATATATCCCGTAAAAGCAGTCAAAATCAGTGAAACTCACCGACAGACTCGGGCTTGATAGGAGTGCCGTCCGGCGTAGCAGGCATCGTCTCGGACACGTTGCTACTGGACTGATTCTGCTTACCGGGATTATTCGTCGTCTCGCCCGTATCGAAAAGACTCCTATCCTGAATGATCTGGGTTAGGTAGGGTGCCAGTCGATGATTGCAAGCTTGTGCGTACAGCCTGAGACACTCGCCAATCTGGTTATCGCCAAGTAGCTTGAACCACTCGTCAATCGGCTGCTGTTGCTGAGGTTTACCGTTGACCGCCGCATTGTTGTTCGTCAATTTTTGTACGGTATTCTTACCGACACGTAGGATACCATCGCGTACGGACTTAGCGATGGGCGTGTGCTTGCCTAGCCGACAGATCTACAGAAAAGATGTTGAAAAATCGAAAATTAGTCATCAAGATCAAATTTTGCTTATCCATTTTAAAGTATGTCATGCATAAATTTTCAATAAAAGAATTTAAAAACGTAGAATAATTTCGAAAGGAATTATAATGCTTTTAAAAACATTTATAAATTATTTCTTACCTCATACGTAGTAGACAACTCTCTAAAGAACGATTTGACCTTGCTCACTACGCAGTCATTGTCCGGCGCAAGCACCACGTAGGCAACATCTCTAGGGCCGGCATACGGTTCCAGCAGCAATTTCTCCCAATAGCTAAGAGCGTAGGGCGATAACGAGAGCCAATCCCGATCGTATCCAACGACGAGAGCAGGCACGGGTTGGGGCTCGCAGCGGTCTTTCGTGTCGCGACCGGCGAGTCTGTGAAAACCCCTCCAGGTGAGTATCTTTACCGTATACGGTGCGTCCCACATTCTCGTTGACTTTTGCTGTATTGCCTCCTGGAGTATAGGCTGTACTGTCTTCATGACGCGCACGATATCGCCATTACACTGGGGTCCTTTGGCTCGCAGAAAAGCCCAGCGGTGCACACCGTTCAGGCGCTGGGTACGATCCACTGGAGAACCTGCTTGCATTAAGTGAGATGTTAGTAACTAGTTACTTCTACATACTAGCAACTATCTATAATAATATAATCCATATGTAAGCATTGTACAAACCATCGAGTTTGCCTTGATCGATGGCAGCGAGTGACAGTTCGTTGCCGTCGCTGAACTCGAGAGCGTTGACGCTTAATGAACTAGGCTTCGCGCGATTTGTCGCATAAAGGCGTCCCGCTCTATACAAACTGCTTGCTGAACTCTGAACGATGAGACACTGCTCCCGCAAAAGTTCAAGCACCGTGGGCGGTACTATGTCGATGCCCTCGGGGACGGTCTTGGTGTCGCAACAAGCGATCGCAGCAAGCGAGGCCTTTTTCTTCTCCGACGGATCCTCAGCAATGCCCGTGATTTCGATTTCATCCTCGTAAAACAGGCCAGCTTTATGAGCTAGCCTGCGATTCACAACTGCACTAAAGCCGCAACTACACCTTATTTGGTCATCATCCTGAAAAAGGAAGTAGATGTGTAATTAGTAATAATATTCTCAATCGATCATGTTAACTACGAATTTATAATATGCCTCTATTCGCAATTCTAATAAAACACTTTTAAGCTCTAACGTACTTGGAAGACATTGTTGCTGGCAGCCCAGGAGCCGGCCAGATAAGTACCAGCGTCAGCTCCTTTAATATTGCCAACAACTTTCGGTCCGGCATTACAGACGCATAAGCTGCAGCTGTCGAAGTTGTGATCACGGAAGATATTTAGAGCGGTATCGCCCAGTAGTATGTTAACCACAAGCGAGTTAGATTCCGGGGCGCGCATCGGTCCGGGTGTGTCGGCCTCGATACTGTTCAAGTTCTTGTTAAGGTAGGACGAGGTTGTCGAAGTTGCGGGAGATGGCTGGTCATAGGGCGGCGGTGGCGGACGCACACTCATGACGCCTGGCGTCTGAGTCGATCGATACGGCATCCCAAGTTGAGTCGCCGGGCTTGCTGGTAACAACTGCTGCTGTTGTTGTTGTAACTGTTGCTGTTGTTGTTGTAACTGTTGCTGTTGTTGCTGCTGCTGAAGTTGCTGCTGCTGTTGCTTCACCGAGTTCGGTCGCGTCGGCTGAGATGATTTGTCCTGTGTGCTAGAATATGAAAAGACGGAAGTTAGTTGGATATCAGATATAATTTAATCCGTAGTTTAATTTTCAACATATTCTTTTGTAACTTTTAACAGAGGTTTTTTTATCGTACCTTTGGTTAGCATTAGCACTGCTGCATTCCCAAGACGTCCTGTAAACGCAGTGAGGCGGCAGTGTGACGGGAGGCAGGCTCTGGCTAGGCAGATTTGTGAGAGGCGCGTACTTCGAAGAACCGACGAGCTTGCACATCGTGGGCGGCTTGAAGACGTAGGACCAGTCCTCAATGGGCTCCTCGGGTGGCGAGCCCATGTTTGGATAGATGTCGGGCATCTGACGCTGCCCGGAGTTTATCTGGCCGCCGCCGGTTCGCTGGGCGACGAGCTGTTGCTGGCTGCTAGCTGAGCTACTTGCTAGTTCTGTCTGGTCGAGGCTGGGGTCGCCAAGCTGGCATGGCGAGGCCACAGGATTGTGCTCGAGGGACGGCGGCGTCGGGAACATCTTCGAGAGTTCTTCGGGGCGCAGTACGCCGACGCCCCGATTGCAGTTGGAGGACGAGGAGGAGGAACAGTTGTTGCTGTTATTGTGCTTGCCAGAACCGCCGGAGGTATTTGTCCCTGTTGTGCTCGAGCTCGTGCTCGAACCATCGAGACGCGTGTCCGGTCCATCATGGCCAGCGCCACCGCCTGACTTGTTCGAGCCTGGCGGCGTCTGTACTTGCAGTTGATTTAGGTTCTAACAGATTGAAAACAAAAAAATTATTTTGTTGAAAGTTTTTAAAATATTTAAAATATAAGTATTTTTTCGATTACTAAGGAGTTCTTTTTTCAAATTTAGAGATTTTCCGGGAATAAATATTTTAAGGTCAAAAACAGTAAATAAATAAATAATATACATATAATTTACGTACGGTTTCATCGCTGGAAGTATCGGGATCAGAATTATCGAATATTTGATCTAAATCTTTGTACGATGCTTGCAGACCTTCACTAGTAAATAGAGAGCTAGGCTTAGTATCGTCTCGTGGCCTTTTGAGTCCGTCAACGCCAGTTTCTTCCCCAGTAGCGTCGAATTCATAAGGATCTGGTCGCCCGCCTATACATTCTCCCTAAAATTGAAAACAAATTATTACTATCTGTTCATAAAAAAGGAATTTTGAAAAGAATTTTGTATAAAAAAGGAATTGAAATAATTAAAATTACATTTTGCAAAGTAGTAAATATTTAAAAATTATGCTTGAAAATTAATTACGTCGTAAAATGTTTTAATGAATATTTTTTTATCATTCATTTTTAAGAATACTGTAAAAGTTTTTTTTCTTTCTTTTCTTATCCTTATAATACGCATTTACTATATCAAATAGTAGATAAGTAAATAGACTTACTTTATTATTATACACGAAAGAACAAATTTATGAGATAAAAAACAGCATGATACAAATGAATTACCAATTAAGTAAGCGAATTCTGTAAAATGTTCCCGCAAAAGAAGCGTTGAATACAAATTATTTACTGTTCATATTATTTTTCACAACTAATCTAATTTTTCTGAGCTATAAAATAAACGATATGCAACGTTCCAGAAACTGACACGACCTGTTTATTACTTTTTCTCATATACACCTATCTATATCATTATAAAAATTTTACATTGCATTTCTTTTTTTCATATATTCAATTGATCCCACCTTCCAGCTGAAAACTAGTAAAAAAAAATCGCGTGATACTCACGGGCACCGTGCCGGGTTCCTGCTTGATCTCGAGCCTGGGCATTTGGTTCTGCGCCTGCGCGAGCTGTGGCGAGACTCCGCCCCCGGAGTCCGTGCCGCCGACTAGCACAACGCTGGCGTTACCCCCGCCCCCGCTGGCCAGGCAGTTCGTCGGTGGATAGAGGCTGCTGTTGCGCAGGCACTGGGGGCCGGCCGGCGTGCCCTTCAGCCGCTTGACCGGGTGGTTCAGCCAGGCCTCCTGCGTCGAGTAGTCGTACAGCCAGGGAAGCTGCTGCTCATCTTCAAGCAGAGCACCCTCGTACTCTTTCGATGTGAGCAACGGCCGTTTGAGCGTCGGGGCTGGAGGCGGCTGCTGCTGTACGGGCTGTTGCGACGTCGTCGTGGCCGCTGTTACTGCCGGGCTTGGAGCTTGCATGTTCGGTATGGACTTGGGTCCCTATAACAGGAATGATAAAGAGTTGATTTTCGATTCTTTAAATTTCAGAGGATAGTTAATGTTGATGAGGATAATATGTTATAATTAAGATTTCTAGTTAATATTTTTGATCACATTATAAGTGGAATATGCCGACATAGCCAGACATGCTGTATATTTCAAAATTATTAATATTTTTTGAAAATCACAAAAAACGTAAATAAAATCATAATTTAATAAAGAATTTGAATGGTACTTCACAAAAGTATATTTGCAATAAAAATGAAGAAAACTTATCAGCTATATTAACTGTTGTTTTTTGATAACTCAAATTTTTCAACAAAAATTTCGATTCTTGACAGAAAATTAAACAAAATATTTTAATCACTCGCTCAATTAATGACTTTAATCATTTAAAATGACTAAAAGCACAATATTAAGAAAACAATAGCCCATCATTTCATTAAACAAAACAAAATAAAAATCTTAAAACTCACCTGCGAGGGCGTGAGGGGCGGCTGAGCCGCGCTGCTCGCAGGCTGGCTACCTCCCGTACCACATCCGTTTGCCTGCTGCTGTTGTTGCTGTTGGCTGCCGGAGCCCTGCTGGTTCGCGGGACTCGGAGCGCCAACCGAGCCGACCTGCTGGAGCATTGCCGTGTCCGGGCAGGGCGGTATGCTGGCCGGCGGTTCCGAGTGCGGCGTCGGCATGGGCGATGGAGCGGGCGAGCTAGGCGAGCCAACCGACGGCACGGCTGGGAGGCTGCAATCGCCGCCGGTCGGTGGACCACCGCGAGGATACGAGGGTGGTCCGCCCTCGGGAGGCGTCTTCGGAGCACCGTCTGGACAGCGACTCGACGATACCCTGTGCAAGTGGTGAGAAAAGAGAGATTTTAGTGATTGGTCGAGGGGCTTTTTGGGCTCGTAGTTTTGGAGAGTGATTGTAGAAGTAAATAGTTCTGGTTTGAAACTACGCATGCTTGAGAGGTGTTTTAGTTTGCTTAGTTTGGTTTTATCATCGAGTGATGATTTTTGTTAGGTTTACTTGTACAATCACTCTGCTTTGGTGTGTTGGTCATAGTATGAGAGTGCGTGAATTCTTATTATAGCTTATTTATCACGATCAATTATGGTATATTATAGCTTGCAAGCATGTATGAATGTTACTCATGTCCATTTTAGTTGACTATTATGTAGGCTACAGTGTAAAATTTATACATTTGAATGTGTTAAAGTTTAAAATTAAGAATTAAAATCCATTGATTTGATTTTAATCCACAGAGTATCTAGTGATAATTTCGCTGTTATAGTTTTAAAAATATTATAAATTTTAAGAGATTATTTTCTATTTTTACAATGTAGCACATTTTCAATAAAGCTTATCAAACACATGCAATTTCAAGTTAAATGCGCCTGATGGCCAAATTCTACCAGTTCTACTGTTGCTATTATGTCTAAACTCGTCACATATCATGATTGTAATATCATAAAAAAATAAAAAATAAGAAACCTAATACAGTCACACGCACGCACACCTTTAAAGCACCAAAATTAAAAGAACAAGTAAATAGTAAAGCATGCAATCCTTAACCGAAAATAAAGTAATGAATAACATTAACCTCGATTATGTACATTTATTTATATAAACATTGTTCGTCGATGATTAAAAAAATTGTATTAAGAAACAAAATGACCCATCAAGTGTTATACAAAAACAAATCACACAAGTGAGAGTTTTATTAGCGTCGACTGATCCCGCTATGGTTAGACGATGATGGTAGTTGTGCCAATGTATTTATTTTACAAATGTAATTATGTACACATTTATACACATGGTTCATGATGAACGCCGTTTACGTGCGCCGCGCTGAGGGATTCTTTTGCGATGGAGTAAGCAGCCATGGAATGATCGAAAGGGGTTTATTTTACGCTTTCTTTTTTTAAAGCAGGATGACTGGTAGACGATAAATTTCTTACTACATAAATGATTGGTTAATGCAGCTAAAAATTCTACAGTATTTATATTTTAATTCAAACATTTTAAGGAGATAATTAAAACATGTTTGCAATTTTTATTAAAGAAATGATTCTTTTTAACTGCAAGCTTCATCATTATTCAAAACCCAGAAAAGATTATAACTGAAAATGTAAACGAAGTTTGTGAAATGAAATCAAGATATATATACAAAGACAGATGCTACCCGAGTCTGATAGGAGACCCATTTTCATAATTTTTCCAGCTATAAATTAATATTCTGCATTTTTAATAATGACATGAGCACTCGCAACTTTTGTGAAGTATGAAATTCTACATCCAGTATGCACACTTTATTTTCTAAAGTGATTTTTTTTCTGGTGTTGTTAATGAGCTGCCACTGTTACAATCTGCCAGCAAGATGATGAAGACACAGCAAAGAAACGTTTCACGTTTAGAAGAATTCATTTACCATTGTAATATTAAAAGTTCTTAAAAGTTCTTTTTATACTATCTTATTACAACTTATTAAAATAAAATATAAAAATGTCAGATCAAAACTACATCGAAAGTGATTATTACAAAACGTTTCTTCTCGCGTCAAGCCTTCTCGAGAAAAAAAAAGAGAATGACAATGAAACCGTAGGCTCGTGTGAATAAAGTACGGAGGAGGCGCAGGAGGAAATATGGACTGCAGCAGAGCAGTGGCCACTGTGTGTAGATTTCTCCGCCTTAGGAAGTACCCACCTTGGGGCGCTACTATTGGGGGGTACAGAGGGGCAAGAAGGCGCAGTAGTGGTAGAAGTGGCGGTAGCGGCGGAAGCGGGAACGCCGGCAGCGGCATTATCCCAATGGAAGATCGATCGCCGGTGGAACGGCACCGGAGGCTGCCGGCTCCTCGAACTGCCTGACGATCTGTCTTTTGAGCTGCTACTGCTGCTAGGAGTGCTACTACTGCCGGTGCTGCTGGACGTCGTGCCGCTAGTGCTGTTGCTGCTGCTACCGCCGCCGCCACCGCCCTTCCAGCCGGCTGCGGCTGGGGCCGAGCACCTGTAACCGATCTGCTTAACCTCTTCGTTCTTTTCTCTCCGTCCTCGTGTCGGCACCCTTGAATCGTGCGTTTTAACCATTGGTACATCGATGATACTTTACGTACGCGTGAACTTCTCATACATATTAAACTTTCTCTCTGGCTCGATTGCGCGAGACACGGAAAGTAGCAGATAATTTGTGATGCGACGAAATATTATGAAAATCAGGTCAACAGAAATAGATTTGTTATGTTTACTTTTACAAGAAATGTAATAACATTTTTTGCAAAAACCAACAGTCTGGTAACCATCTGCTAATTTTAGTGTTACATCGCGTTCTGTGACAGTATGGGAAAGAGTCTCTCAAATTTTCAAAAAAAAAAAAACATTCAAACAAGAAATTGTACCCACAGTTCCTATATTATTTTCATTTACATCAATTCATCATCGTAAATAATCCAGTTTACATTGTCAACGCTAAAATTCTGTGACCTTAATTTTTTAATAAAAAGCAACACTGAATATTTATAATTTTTCACCGTTATTTATATACTGTACATAATCCGACGCTTTTTTTGGACAGTACTTACTAAAGAACGTGATATAATAGGCATGCAAACACGCATTGATACATAGCACAGAGGCGTTTATCGCTGGAAAGTACACAGGTATACATATTTTGTATACAGGTTGACTAATGTTATAGAACACGGTAATTCACGTGACGACAGAAAAAAAGGAAAAGAAAAGTAAGTTGAGATTTTTCGTCGTTTTGCAGAAAGCGGAATCACGCCTCAAGATATAGTTATAACGAAAATAATAACTGAGTAATACTTGCAAGTTGCATTCTAAAGTTTCTACTTTCGAGGCAAACGGCCAATTTTTCTTTTGTTGGAATGGTATGTATTGTATTGCAAAGTAGTAAAAAAAAATGAGAAAACAAAAACAAGAAAGAGTCAAGGAGCTAATATATTGTTGTCTGTTGTGTTTAACATGCCACTAGCAATTTTCTCTAACTACGCGCTTCCTTGTCGAGGAGAGAGCAACCGGTTCGCTCGTTTTATTTTCAACAGACACACCTATGCGCATCGAGTTATGTTCAGACTGAAGTGGAGTTTCTCAGGACTCTTACTTATTTAGTTAAAGTAATGAATGAAATATGATAAACCTTTTTCTAAAGAATTTAATTGGCTATTTTTATTAGAACGTTTAATAAATATTTGATTAATACAATTACTGCAATGAAAGACTAACTCAGAGATATTAATAGTGACTCATTAATTTTCAATGTAATTTAATTCTTTTTGCATTTTTGAATTCCACTTCAGTCTAACCTTCTGATCGTAGAAAACAGTTCCTGTAATACTTTTGATCATAAAATGTATGTCATTTCATTATTAATTAAAAATCATTACAAAGAAAACCTCAATTCAAAACTAATAATTCTAAAAATTACTACAGGACTATTTCCACGAAAAGTCGACTCTCTGCACTAATTCTGACAATAGAAACTCACTACTTGTAGAACAAGAAAAAGTAATACCAACTTAGAAA
>JAPYZA010003573.1:0-14876 GCA_030522685.1 Eupelmus azureus | reverse complement strand
TAATTTTAGAATTTTAAATTTTAATTAGCTTTAAAAAGTATATACTCATTCAGATGATCAGTACCTGTGATGCCCGACGAATGCCATCGTTATATCACTCTCTAAGCTAAAGAAGTACAAAAAAGTCCCCAAAACGGATGCTCACCAACCAAGTATATTGTTTTTGTGATATTCAAAGAAGCAGTAGTTCGTCATAGTTAACTATTGTCTTTATCCAAAAAAGTATTTAGTAAAAAATCCAGCAGAACATTCCAAAAAACTCGCGCATGCACAGACAAAAGCAAACGTTCTCACGCATTCACATGCACTTATCCACATGCATATATATATACTGTGTACAAAAAACCAGCACCAAACACCATGTAAACAAAGCACAGCACAGCGGCTATATAATGCGCCCAATTCCTCTCCACTATGATAATTATTGCGATGACATGATTAGTGTGTGACTGTATTTAACAAAACGTATTTGGGCTTCGAAATTTATATATACCAGATTTACACCAGTGGTAATTAATCATAATCTTTTATCATAATTAAATAAAAAAACAATCTTCGAAACCCATAAACGCCATCATCCTCCAATACAAAAAAAAAGCAACCCAAACCGATCTCGCCAACCGTGAACCAGAGGAAAAACAATCCATAAAGACAATGAAAAGAATGACCCAACGGGGAATTATGATTATTCATCGCACACCAGGAGTATGTCACACGGTCAGTCAAGGAGTGAGAAAAAAAGGTTCATATAGTGCTGCTGCTTTCTGAATGTGCGCGTGCTTGTACAGGCGCCCGCAGACACATTGTGGGACTCACCGTCGAAGGGACTATTACACAGGGAGTGATGGTTGCGTTGGCTGTGCTGATGATAATGGCGATCGCAATCGTTATCCCGATTCTTGCGCTGATGGTGATGATGATCGGACTGGTGATGGTGATGGGTCACGGGTAGAGGGGGCAGGACCGCCACCGCGCGCGGAAACGGCGGGGGAGCGCCGCACCGCGCGAACTGATGCCCCAGGGGCCCTGATGACTTGTCTTCGCGTGTGCATACAGACACCATTGTTTTTTTGTTTTTTTTGGTATTTTTATTTAAGAGATAGGTTTCACTAATAGTACCCCCGGCACCATTTACTTTAGACTACGGTTTTGCGGAACGGTGCATGTGTTTTTTTCTTTTATTTTGTAGGAACGAGAGAGAGATTTATTTTACTTTGATTTACCTCGAGTTGTAAGCGCTTATTGGGACTCGTGGCTAGTTTGCTAAATAGGCTATTTTATTTTATTGTACAGAGAGCTTGGCTTTTTTACAAAAGCTGTTGAGCGTAAAATTGAAGTGATTACGTACGTCTTTTATGTGATTGAGGTATGCGATTAAAATACATTGTCATTTCTGGTGCTATTTACAGTAAAAATAAAATTTGGATCTTTAAATTTGTAAGATTAAACTTAATAAAAGATGTACGTATTGCGATAGAAAAGCTTCAAAAAATTTTACTGCTGCTCATTTTTAATATGTACAGTAAAATACTAACTACTTTACATACACCAAGAAGAGAAAAATATTTAAAAATAAAACAGTGTTGTATTGCTATATTGAAATTTACATTATATTGACGTTATTATCTAAAAACATTTATTTAATCGTAAACTTTTTAATATGTTTAAGTAAGCCTTACAAAACTGTATTACAATAAAACTTTATTTTTAAGTGAAAAAGATGAAAAAAAGTAATAAAGAGAAAAAGCATTACCAATAACACATCTGACTAAATAAACTTTAATTTTGTTTTTTTAAGTAAAAAACTTCAAATTTTAAATGTAAAGAAGAATATGCAAACACTAAAGTATTAAATAAAAACACATATTTTTAAATACATATGTACACTATTTACAAATAGTTCTTTTAAACTTTAAAAACTTAAAATTATAAAAATTAATTAAAATAATTCTTCTTTACAAAAGACTAAATTTTAGATTTAATGCCTTTCACTGATTAAACTAATTGAAACTAAATGCATTACTATACCAACACGACGGCTATAACTAATACCCCATGAAAACCTTTTTACTCAATAAAACACAACCAGCACGTACGAGTACACGTAGCCACGACGCTTTAAAAAGAAAGCTTCTACTTTCAAGCATGCTTTTATTGCCATAGCGCTATGTATGTATAGTTGCGGACTATGAGACAAGAATAGCATCGCAAGGAAACCTCCCGCGACAATTTGACAAATGGCCACCGACATGTATGAATGAATGATTGTACATGAAACTGGATATATGACTTTTATTAAAGATATTTTATTCAAAAATATTGTAAAGTTGTAGATTATTATTAACTATTATAAAACATGATAATTTAATTAAATAATATTTTGTAATACTTGAAATTATATAAAAGATATCTTTAAAATCATAATAAAAGTCTACTCCACTTTCGGTACAATATTTCTTCAATTATTACTAGTTCTGAGACTATTAAAATAAAAATTGATTTATAAGCTATTTAAAAATAAATAAATAATTAATCAAGGTAACAAATGAGTTACATTTTAGTATTTTAATATCACCACGTCCCAGAACTAGCAAGAAGAATTTTCACTTAAGTGGAAGCATCAAACAAAGTCACTCAAATTAATTTTACAATGTTAAACGTAATGTAAAAATGAAGATAGTCACATATAAAATAATCTTTTTAGTTTATCGCATAAAACTTTATAAAATTGAACTTAACCAATATTGTTCAAAACTTCCTTTTAATATGAAAATGATAACAGCGATAGCCAAAAAGCATTTCCGATCTTATTATCTTATTTTTATAAATTCCTTTTGCGCAGGCTTTTGGTCGTTCGCCCATCGTAGCCTCTCGGCTGAGGACACAGTGGACAATCACAAACAGAAGAGTCTCGAGCTCTCTATAAGTCGTTGATTGTGTGATAGCTCTACGTACCTTGCATGGCCGAGTGCCGTCTCTGGGGAGGCGGTGGACTACCGCCAGCCTCGACGCTGCTCCCGCTGTGGCTGTCCAGTTGCGTGCTGTGACCGCTGTCACTGCTCGTCACTGAACCTACGCAGAACACGACGCCCAAACACATACTTTCTAGATCACTACTGTCTCTCATTTTGATTTTAGCTTCTTTGTTCCCCGTGCGCTGACTCCGGTATCAATCATCTTCTCTCTGTGCCTTTCTTTTACTTTCTTTTTTGCTTATGGGTATAATATAAATATAAAGAGCCCCTTTATTATAGCCGTCAACGCGTCCCTCTTTTTTTTTATCCTCTCTCTTCCGATTATATTGCGGTAGTAATATGCGGAATGTGCGCGGCGAATTAATAATAATAACTTGAAAAAATGATTCTCTGAATGATCCACTACAAATCTATGTTATTTGGAAATTTGGAAAAATTTATTTTTAAGTGAAGAGATAAAGTTTTAAAAAAACTTTAGGAAAAATAATTATGATGTTAAGGAAAAAAGCAAATTACTAATTAATATATTACTAATGATATTCTATGAAAGCGTATTAATAGTATTAATAATTTCATTGAAACTTAAAATCATAAAATATTTTTTGTTTTTGAATGAAATATTTATTAAATGTTGAAAAAGTATGATTGAAGACGGTGATTAAAAATTAAATTTGTTAAAAGTACTACAAATACGCAAAAGGATCATCAGTAAAACATTTTTTCTGTGAAATGTTGAAATAGTTATTACTCAAAATATTTTCATATAATTTTTGATATTGTGTAAATTTTGTGAACTTAGTGTATTTATAATGTTTTTCAATGTTTGTGATTTAAAAGCAACTACTCTATATGGCCAATTTGCATAAACTAATTGTACTAAAAAGCTAGTGTAGTAATATACATGAGTTTAATGAATTATACTGTTAACAACCGTAATATTGTTCCCTTTTTTACGTTCTCTACCCATCTCTCCCTTTACAAAGAGGTAAAAATGCGTGATTTGGCGATGAAACCAGTGACAAAGTTCCCCCGAGTGTAAGTAGAACTTAATGTTTAAAAAAATCGAGACGTAAATTCTGTATATATAGTTCATAAAAAGCGCGAGCTGTCGGCGTAAACAAGAGAATATATAATGCGTGCGCGCGTGGTTAAAAAAACAACGAAAGGACATGAAAACATTCATGAGTAATAATTGCGTGACGGCTGTGCAGCGTGCAAAACAAAAGGGACCTCCTTCCTTCCTTTCTTTACGCTCTCTATTTCAAACCAGTCATTCGCCTTCCAACTTCCTTCTCCCCTCTATCACAAGCATTCATTCATTTTCTTCTCCCTTTCCTCCCATCCCTTTCTTCTCTCTCTTTCTTAGAATTTTATTATTCTTTAGTTTCTCCCGCTAACATAAAAAATCTACTAAATTACATAATTTAAATTTAAAACCAATCTAGAGAGCGTTAAATGAAAAAAAATATAACTAATAATATAAACAAGAGGCAAAAAGTCATTCGCTGACCACCAAAACGAGCAAAAACTGATCCTGGATAGAACATTCTGTAGAAAACAACACACGATACGTTTTAATAATTAAAAAAAAATCTACATTTTTACATTTAATTTAGTAGTTTGAAAGGAACTCTTAAATTTTAACATAAAACTTTCAAATCTCCATTGTTTTCAATATTTATTCGATCCAGAGATCAGGAAGAATAAAAACGAGAAGTAAAATAGAGAACGAGCGAAAGAGAGAGAAAAACACACGACACAGTTCTCCTTATAATAAACAAAAAAGAAAATAAATAAATACAAACTCCTATATAATAATATGCGAGAGAGAGAGAGACGACGACGACGAGACCGAGGAAGTTACGAACACATCGATTTGACAAGGCAACACTCACCACTCGTCAAGGTCTTTCTCAGAGGCTGAAGATTGCTAAGACTCGTAACACTGCTGCTTTCGGCACTAAGATCGACAGGTGGTGGTAAACCGGAAGGTGTATCGCTATGTGATCGCTCATGCATTGGTGCACGGCTGTTACTGCCTGAGCCGACTCTTCGCGGTGCACCAGGACTCGACTCCAGTGTTGACGAGTGAAGTGCAAGTCCTGGTACTGGTAGCGGCGGTGCGCAGTGCTTGGGTTGGTAGGGCCTCGTCTTGTGTGGGTCCGATAGAGCTAGCATTTTACGCACGGCTTGGGGTGACGCTGCTCCAAATTTTGTGCCTGCAGGTGGTAAAATATTACCTTTATATCGAATGTAATTAAACACAATAAACGATATTCTTGTTCAAATATCAGTGTGATAAAACTTACAAATTATTTTCTTATTCCAATTCTATGTATCTAACATTTTACTGCTTAATTATCGTATATTCACATTATTGTATATTATATACATAATGTAATAGATAAAAAAACGCATTATATTTATAAGAACATAAAAAATAATTGTATTGTACCTTGTATGCTCTTTCTTCCTTCGCTCGTACTGCTGGCGCTGCTCGTCGTCGAGAGCGTCGGGGAAGGATGCCTCCTACCACGCGATCCACCGAGCGGCACAGCCGCGGCCATTGCCACGGCGCCCGCATGTGGTTCGCACTCGACTGACAACTGATGAAGCTTCTCTTCATCTGTGATAACCTTCATGTTCGCTAGGTATGCCTTGACGCGTCGCACCATTTGTGCTTCTTCGAACATTTTCTTTGGATTCGGCGCTGCTGCCGACTTCTTACGCCTTTTTACTGTTGCTGTCTGCCCTCCTAAAATATAAATTTTTGTTTTAAAAATTTTAAAGCTAATGTATTTTATATTTTGAAATATACATCCATTCAATCACAGGTGTAAACGTTAAGTTTTAAGTGTATTAAAAAATATATCTAATAACAAACTACATCTACATCTACCTTGATTACCAGTAGTCATTTGATTAAGGGCCACCATGGCAGAGCTCGGTGGTTGTCCTCCGCGTTCTAACATCGTTAGCAAGTCATAAGCAGACGAGCACATGTTTGTTAGAGTTCGAACTTCCTTCGCTATCATTCGGAGTTTTTCGAAGTTCACTAATCCCTCCACCCTTGAATCATTTCCGAGATGAATGAAGGTCAGATCTTTCTTAACTACTGGATAAAATGGAATCTAAAAAATTGAAAACACGTTAGTTAAACAAAGATTTTGTTGTTGAATCTGCATTTTGCAGTTTTATAAAAAAAGAACTTACGATAGGAGGCTGGGTTTGTTCGCTAGCAACCAGCTGTCTATACTTGCTCATGTTTCGACTGGGATCCATAAGCTCTTGCAAGTCGCTGAAGAGCCTCTGGTATTTACTCGGCAACTTTTCCCAAGAGGCTCTGAGTCTCGAAACTGCTCCGTGACCCAAACCAGAGACAATTGCAAACATTGAGTTAAAATTCTTACATTCTTTGCATTGGCCTGTTCATGAAACGAAAAAATCAAATTATGAAATAACAAACAACGAAAGAAAGACATTCATCGTTAGAACATAACTTAAAATTACGTACGTGCTATCTTTATGAACTGTTTGATGATTTTGCTGCGTCGAACAAGATTGTGTTCAGAGCATACTTCCGTCACCACCCAGAACATCTCTCTATTAACTAATTCAGCAAACTGGCTCAGCATTGGCACACCGTACTTACTTTTCAATTCGAAAAGATCGTCCACATATTCGGTAGATTCTATTTGCCTACGGGGATAAATTTAAGCATTAGTAAATTTATCATATATTGTAGCTATTCCTTAAGCAATGCATCTATAATGTATGTACGTTCGCTATTTTACTAGAGTACAAATTTTACCTGAATATACTAAAGTCCTGAAGAGTCAACTGAACGGCGACCTCGACCGCGTTTAATTGCAAGAAATGAACTTGAGACTCCCTGACAAGATCAGGTGCCTGCTCGTCTGCCACTAACGTCTCCGAGACTCCATTGGTCTTAAGATAGTACCTAGAACTCAGTCCAATTCTTTCAGCTAGATTCTGCAGCTGATCGGGTAATCGCCTCTGCTTAATCATGCCACCCTCGCCAACACTGACTTCGGCAAGCGAGAAATTAGAACTGCTTTCGGTAATGCCAAACTCCTGAAGAGCTAACATGACCACCTCGTGAGCTGTTGTCTCTTTGTGAACGAGCAGGTACTTGCAAGTCTGGTCAGCCTTGTACACTTTAAGCACATGCTCAGGATAGTCGGGTGCTCGAAGATCGTCGTAACAGTAGAGAGACGTAAGGTCGGGATTCGATCGAGAATGGTACAGGTTGGAAGTTTGCTGTGCGAGGCCTGTACCTGGAGGTGTGTGTGGTGGGCCCAGAGGGTCATCGGCATGTACTCCATCACTGCAAATTTTTCAATCATTAGATTAGATAGTAATTGTATGCCAAAGATAAGTGTAAAAGTAAAAAATACTTTTTCCATCTTAAGTATACGTCTCTTATTTACTTTTTTATCGATGCCTCTCCTTTATTATATAAATGATAACTAATGCGGTTTATTTATAAGATTATATTTAATTTTAAGAAACGTTTAAAAAATCTTTATAAAACTTTTTTTTAACATTAAATACGTACAGTCAGTACAATATATTTATTATTTCTTTCGAAGTATTACAAGTAATTTTAACACGAAAGTATTGCAGTTATTAAAGTTCAAATCGAAATACAAAGCATCAAATATATATAAAGTAAGTACTCACTTAATCAAATTCTTTGGCAAAATATTCATCTTCATGAGGGCCTTTTGAAACCTCTTCCTAGGCCCGAGTGTCATGAAGCCCTTGTGCTCCTTCTTCGCGTCTTTGCACGGAGATACGTTACTACTGTCGGCTGGAATGAGAAGTGGCACTCCGCCAACCATTGGATTGAGAGGATTAACAGGTGTCAGTGGATCGACGTGCGTCGATAGCCTTATGCGCGGGTCAGTCTGCAGTCTCGGAAGCATTTCGGGTTTGTTTGGTCGACTACGGGGTCGGGGCGAGTTGTCTGGCATTTGCAACATCTCTTTAAACGCTATGAATAAAAATTCATTATTATTACAACGACGTCACGTAGATTACATATATTAATAAATAAATGATGATTTTATAAGTTGGAAAAAAGATATGACACACAACCTAAAACATTCAGTGGTCAATTTAATATTACATTAGTCGTAAAAATTTTCTTTTTTCAGTAGACCATAATAATCTTAGCATTTCAAAAACTACAGTATGTAAATGCTAAATAAAATAGATAATTATGATAGAATAAATTACGATAAAGCATTACCCTTTGAACCATTATAACGCCGTATCGCATTTGAGCACACTAAAGTATTATAAAGCATATTAAACTTAGACTATATGACACGCCTTTCTTACCTAAGAGATTGGATTTGACGGTGATACTAAGATGCGTCGAGCCCCTGAGAATTTCCAGGGCTTTCGCATGATTGACGTGCTCGAAGCTCTGTCCGTTGACCTCGAGAATCTGATCGCCCCGCTTGAGGCCGACGTCCTCCGCCTTCGATTTCTTTTCGACTTTGGAAATAAATATACCGAATCCCCTTTCGTAACCACCCAAGATACTGAAGTGAAGCACTTCATCCCTGCTTGGTCGCGCTAAAACGACGTTTCGCGTTCTCGCTTTAGCAGCGCATGCGATGTTCAATAATCTGTTAACAAAAGAAAATCAATTATTACATACACAATTTAAGGCAATGAAAGTTTCAAGAAATATCAATAATGATCTGAAGCTCTGCTAACCTCTGTTGGCCCTGCATCTTCTCTCTCTCCAAGCACGACTCGAACGCCTCGAGGAACTCCATCATGGCTGGATCCATCTCGAAGTCCGTAAAGTGATTATTGACCCAGAGTAGCACGACCCTGGCAACTCTGTCCCTGACCTGAGTCTGTTCGAACCACTCGAGCAGCTGCTGGGCGACAAACAGCGAGTTGTCGACGAAGGTGCGGTGCGTCAGAAGGAAATCCTCGACGTAGGTCGGGTCGGTAATACTGTTCTCCTCGATCAGCTGGAGCATTAGCCGGTCAGGCGTGCCACGTATGACGACGTGACCGCGTCGCGCACCGCCGTCCAGGGCACCGCGTAGCTCAGTCACTAGGATAACGCGGCCATTCTCCTCATGTCGCCTCGTGTTTTCCTCGCCTTGATGCTGAATCCTGTAGTAGTCTGCCTGCGTCACGCACACGAACTGGCAGTCGTCGCACCTGTGTACGTAAGAGCGGTAATGAGTGCAAGTTTGTGAAGTGAATCAGCTTCATTTCCTTTATTTACTGTTTGCTTGCTTTTTATGTTTTGCAGAGATTTTCCACAGTGAGTAAATTGAGTTCGGTTATTAGTGAGTTATTCTTTTTATTGATGGAGATATACATTTGTTGATGTATATTTATCTTTTACTGATTTCTGGCTTTTAACAGTTGATAAGAAAATATTTTCTTTGTCTGGATTTTGTTTTGCATATTTAAAATAGATACGCGAATTAGTGTTATTAGTGGGAATTTTTAAAAACATACTTGCAGACATCGGAATTTCCAGTTATGTGTAGATAAGCTTATTGTTATTACAACTTAGATAATTTTTGGACTATTCACAAAATATTAATCATCATAGTTAATGCAAAATTTTAAACTGCAAAAAACGAAAACAAGTCAAAGAGACAGTAAAATGTAAAAAAACTATTCTCTTTTTCTGGTTAATAATATTTATTACGATAATTGTGAAACTGCATTGACAAAGCAACAGAAAATAGTGATTTTAATATAAATCTAGTATACAATAAGTAAAAGAAAATACACTTACTTTGTCCTCATGATTCCACGGTGTAAGAGCCTCTCCATGGTAGGTAGAATACCAAAGCTGTCTCCAACATGTAATTGTTCAACTTCTCCATTGTTGT
Organism: Eupelmus azureus; assembly: GCA_030522685.1. Classification (NCBI taxonomy): domain Eukaryota; kingdom Metazoa; phylum Arthropoda; class Insecta; order Hymenoptera; family Eupelmidae; genus Eupelmus; species Eupelmus azureus. The sequence goes on along the minus strand of JAPYZA010003573.1, from coordinate 4,999 downwards.
ATTCGACTTCTACTGTACCATTGATGAGAACACTCCAACTGTCCAATTCTTCTCCATCGGTAAGAACTACCATGCCAGCTCGTTCAACCACTGCGAATACCATGACTGCACATAGTGCTCGTCTTACTGCCAAGGTCATGTTTGTGAAGGCCTTGAGATGCTGTGTGAACTCCAAGAGAACTTCAATGTCGTCCTCGGTCCTCTCTACAGGATCTTTTTCAAGACATTCTCTAACTGTGTCTCGAACAGTTAAACTCTGAAAGATAAAATACAAACAGAATTAAAAATATTATTATAATTCTGTTATCATGTGTACTAGAATAAGATGAAATTAAAAGATATACTTACGTCCATACTCTCGGCAAGATCTTCCTCCTCATCACTGTCCACAATGGACTCAACAAGACCAGAGAGATCAACCTCGTCTGGATCTGCATCTAAGGAGCTCTGTACAGACGTCATTGTGTCTGAGCCACTGTACGCTGAACTAGTGTCACTTGAGTGGCTGCTTCTGTTGGACTTCTGATAGAGCTCCGGTCGGCCTGTCAGGCCTTGTGAAAACTGAAACAAAAAAAGAAACTTGTTTATAATCTGCCAACAATAAATAGAATTGAATATTGAAAAAAATAAGGATGTGGTAAGTATTTTTATGTTCAGTGATTAAAAAAATAGAAGGATTTGTTATACTTTGAATAAAATTAATCATACATTTTATAAAAATATTTCATATGGAGAATATAAGATTAGACTAAGTTGTTCAATTACTTCTTTTAAATTTTGAATTTGTCATAAAATTCTAGCTTCTAAGCACTAACAGCTACCTTGAATGACACTCATAATGTATAATTGCTAATACTTCCACCATCTTTTCAAGTACCATTAAGAACTCTACTACATCTAACAATGTAAAAGAAAGAAATAATGTCTCAAAGAATCTGACCATGAAACTTGTCCTAGGCATCGTTTAGCGTTTTATCTGGGCCTTTCATTCTCAATGAAGGAATAAACAGCAATTGACACTGACTTCTAAAATGAAGACATCGTGTGCATCATATTTTTCAATTTGACTACTAAGAATCTAAAATCCTCTGACAGCTTTCAAACATAGTTATCAATTTATTGAATTTTAACTGACCCAACCAACAATAATAACACAAGAAGAAAAAATACAGATATGCAACAAGTAAAACAAAAGAGAACCAGCAACTCAATAATCTCCAATCCCATCTCTGCAATTTACCAAAACTAACATAAATAAACATTACCCCATCCATAATCAACAAAATCCTACATCAGCGCATACAAATAATTAATAAACTTGGCGAAAAGCCCAGCTGCAGCTGCAGCCCACCGGCAAACACAAACAGAGCCATAAACAGCAAACAAACAATCCCCAATCATCATCATCCAAATCAATAAACCCCCTTGAACCCATGAGCATCAACGTGAATCCAGCGTGAAAACATCGTTCTCCTAGCCAAGAGAGCAGCAGCTCTACATAAACGCTCTAGCTCCGTCTCTCTCTCTCTCTTTCTGGTCTCTCAGGTCAGGAAGGTGAAGGCTCGCCGTATACGAGAGCGAGAGCGAGAGGGCAATATACCAGGAATGGGCGTGATTGCGGGGCGAGGGCCGCTGGGAAGGCGGAGGAGGCGCGCGCGCGCTCCAAGAGCAAGAGAGAGAGAGAGAGAGGAGAGATTAGGTTAGGACGAACATGACATCACGATCTGGCGTATACACACGCCTCTCTCTCGCTCCGCGCGAGAAAAAAACATGCATCCTAGATACGATAACCCGTGCAGCTGAAGGGAAAAGCCGTGAGCTCGCGGCTGTGCGTCTGCCTGCGTAGTTTTCGGAGCAACATGTATATACAGGCGTTCAGGGGAAAGGCAAAGCGCGCTTGTATATAGGGAGAAAAAACGAACAAGCTCTCTCTCTCTCCCTCTTACAGTGTGCATCGCGCGCGAGCGCTAGCTCCGTCTCTCTCGAGCGGGGCCCGTTCGCTGGCGGCGGCCATGAAAATTAATGGTCGAGTGAGAGAGAGAGCGACGTTTATACACGCACAGCACGCACACAGAGGAGAGAGAGAGAGAGTCGAGCGACGCTGCGTTTTCCCTGGAGCTCTCCTAACTCCGAGAGAAGACAACAACACAGAGAGTGAGATACAGACTCACTTGGTACATGCCGCCGAAGGTATCCATCTCGCTGGTTTTGCGCGCGCGAGAACCACTCGCTCGGCGTCGCGATATGCAGCTCGCTCACACACGCTTACTCCAGGACTCCAGCGCGGCCACCGCACTTTCTTTAAAACACACACACAGACACAACACACACGCCTCTAGCAGCACTGGCAGCTCTTCCTCTTCTCCCTCTGCTGCATATTTCCTCGCAGCCACTCTAACTTATACAGGTAAATACACACTCTTACACAAAAGCCAACAGCGAATGAATCTATACTTGCTACAAAGTTCCGTATATAAGAAAGAAAAAAAAAAATCTAGTGGACGCGCGCGCGCGCCGCGGATAGTCCGGTGCGCTGCGTGCTCGGACGGCCGCCGCTCTCGCACTAACACACAGAGAGTCCGAGCGACGAGAGAGAGCGAATTCCACTGGCAAGGCGCGAGCGCGCCGCTAAAGGCGCTCGAGTTGCCCGCGCGAGTCTACATAGCTCCGTCTCTCTTTCTCTCGCTCGCTCGGGATAAATAAGCAGCCGTGCTGCGCGGCGGCCGCTCTGCCCCTTCTCTCTGTTTCACTCTGTCGTGTATATAGGTATAGGCTGCTGCTGCGCTGCCGCTGCAAGCGTTTTCGGTTGAGAGAGAGTGCACATAGCGCGAGCGGTGAAACGTGTCTCTTTCTCGCTTGAGCTGCTGTGTGTGTGTATGTGTGTGTTATGGCTGGCTGGCTGAACGTTCGGTTGTGCGCGCTTTCAGAGATGTGTGTGTGTGTGTGTATGTGTAAGGGGAGACGGAGGAAGTGACGGAGAGAAAAGTATGTGTGTGTGTAAGAGCGCAGGGAAATAAGAAAGTGGAAGTCGTGTTGTGGAAGTGGAGGATTGAAGAAGAGAGGAAGGAAATTCCGTGGACTGTTTGGCTGATGCGCCGCTGATTTGTCGGTAGATTGGCTTGTGGTTTGGATTTTTAATAAGGTTTCAGGCCTGAAGGAAGCAGGCGAGTTTAACGCCTCTTTAACACCTCCGACTCCATACCCGCATACACCTTTCGAAACTTATCTATCCATACTTCCCTATATAATTTTATAAAACTCCATTTTAAAAAACAAACATCTCGAAACGATCGCCCCACCTTAAACACACACGCGCACTACAAACAGCCCGTCCGATAAATCGGCTCGCCCAGCGTAAACATCTCCGCGACGATAAGTCAATCAAGCTGGAGGCTTGCACACGAGCTGCAGTAATTAGCGGCGAGCGCAGATATGAATTCCTCATGAACTAGGTAAGAATTAAGCCAGCTCGCTCTCTCCGGAGAGTTGCATTACCGGCCGGCGATGTAAACAACAGTAAATGCTTGAAATATGGGCCGCGATAAAATATGTCAATGGGGAATGGGAGGCAGTAAATGTGGGCTGGCGCGCGCCGAGAGAGCAAGGAGAGAGAAGAGACTAATGAAGCTCCGGCAGCCCGACAGCCCGGGGAATTAGTTCCTCTCGCGTTGTAAATCAAAAGTCAAAAGCTACACGGAGATTCTCACGCTGCAGCGAGATGGATACGTTGGCGGGAGCGATCTGCATTGTCGCTGGGTAATTAAGGAGACGTTTGCTTTATGCTGGGAATTTCGGTTTTTTATGTGTGGGTTTTATTTTGCGGTGAAATTCGACCACTAAAATTGATTAGCGAAAAATAGATGGGTATTGTATGTGGATTTTTAGAATGAGGCACGAGAGAGCAGCGCTCAAGTATAGAAGCGGAGCGAGCGCAATCGGCAGACGCGGGAATGTAAAGAAAAGCTAGAGAATTGTTAAGAGAGCAAAATACAAGATCCAGCGGAGAGGATAAACAGCGGAGGAAAGATAATAGAAATAACAGAGAAGTGAGTAAGAGAGAGAGAAGGAGATATATAGGAATGCTCGCAGGGAACCGCAAGTAAATGACAGAGCGCAGATAGAGCGGGCGTTAAATTGCTATGGTTTGCGAGAAAAAGAATAATATACGCGAGTTAAGTGAATCGGCTGGAAATAGCGAGACTGGAAAGAATAATGTGAAAGCTAAAGCGTCTATCTGATACGTGTAAGATTTAAAAAAAATTACTAAAACTACGATATTATTTCATTTACACACATTTCAAAATTTTCCAAACTTTCCCATCAAAATTACCAAAGAGAAACAGCAGCGCAAACTTTTCATCAATTTCCGAAACACTTCCACAAGCCTCCATCGCGCATTACGTATCACTTTCCGCCTCGAAATCTCCCCCCAAAACGCTTATTACGCATTCCTCGTGAAAAAAAAAGAAAAATACCTCTTCCACGTTCACGCAACGAAATCGTTCCGTAACGAAAGCCCGCTTTAATTTCTTAACATTCACGGGGCTTTCCACCTGCCGCGGCAGCTCCACACTACTATCGCCGCGCGCGCTCTGACAATGCATAATAGAGCGCATTAAGGAAAAGCCGTATAGGCATAGACTATAGAGGCGCAACAAGCGCGTAAATAAAAGATACGAGAATGAATGAAGGAGAAAAATCAAGAGAGAGAGAGGCAGCGTCTGACCCCTTTATATATACTCCCCACCAGGCGCTGAGAGAGTGTATATGCTCAAGCGCTTGAGTGTTGTCGTGTAGACACTTGGATGTAGACGATTGTTAGGGCAAGGTGCTTAGATGGAATTTGAATAGTGGTTGGGGGTTTGAGGAAGAAAGGATTTTTGGAGGAGGGAAAAATTGTGCAGTTCGTTATATTGGGGCATCGATGCGAGGTGAACGAATTGTAGAGATCTGTATACGGTTTGACGGGCCAGCGTTTATTAATAGTTACAATTATTTA